>CANYLF011339368.1:0-13672 GCA_948193215.1 Bocquillonia castaneifolia | reverse complement strand
GGGGAATTTGATGATGATAACAACACTTTGAAGATTGTGAGCTTAATCAAAGTTATACAAGCTTAATTGAGGAAGTCAACAAAGTCAAGTGATCAAAGTCAAAGTCAACAGCATGGTTAACAAGTCAAGGGAGTCAAGGGGTCAACAAGTCAACATTAGGGCATCTAACCAACATGTGCCGCATACCCTAATGCACATTGGCAGCCGCATACTTGCTTGGGAGATGGGCAGCAGCATACTTCCTTTTAGGAGTTATTTGTTTCCTTGTTGTTTTATTTTGTTAATTAGGAAGTAGTTTTATTCTAGTTTCCTATTACTATGGAATTTGATTTAATTTCCTTTTTGTTTAGGCAATTATATGCCGCACCTTCCTAACATGAATTAGGTTGATTTGTTTCCTAATTTCTAAAGGAGGCAGCCGCACCTTAGGAGTCTAATTTAGGTATGATTTTTATTTGTTTCCTTTGTGTTTTTTTGAAGTCTTGGCTGCCATTCTTAGTCATTCTAGGGTTAGAATTAATTTGTTTTAAACTCTTTAAATAGAGCTCTTATGTATTTCGGCCAGACTAGTGATTGAATAATATTTTCTTTGCTTTTGCAAAACCTTGTGCGTTGCATTTTAATTCTAAAAGTGTTCCTTTTGAATTGCTTGAAATTAAATTAATTTGATTAGTGTGATTTCACATCTACTTGTTTATTCAATCTTCTAACTTCTTAGTTTCAAGGTTGTTAAAAAATTCATCTTGTTATAATTGTTGATCTTAGTTCCACATAACTAAGGGTAGCAATTCCATCAAATTGCAAACTACAAGTTGATCTTTGGGTGTTAAATCTGAATTAAGGGTAAGGGTGCGTTCTATAGAGACATGATCTTGTTTATTCAGTTTATTCCTTTCATCAACAAGGGTTTGAATGTATCCTTCAAGTTCAGGTTTGTATCAAAGGCTTGATTGATGATGAGCATTAAATCCCCACAGATGGTGAGGTTCTTTGCCCCCTCTGCGATGACTGCTTCTAAACTAAAGATGCATGTCTCATATTCTGCCATGTTGTTGATCACTTTGAAGTCCAATTTCTTAGCCAGAGCAACACTTTCTCCTTTCAAAGTGATTAAGATTGCCCCCCACTCTGGCACCTTTATGGTTTACAGCTCTGTCGAGGTACAGCTTCCACCCATTTGGGTTTTCTTTGTCTTCCATGGCTTTCATTTTTGTGTGAGCTAGCCACTGATAAGTTTTCAACTCTTCGAGCTTTTATTCGTTTATTGCCTTAACTTTTGCATGAGCCGCCCACAGAGAGATTTTCAACTCATCAGGCTTTATTTGTTTCTAGCCTTGTCTTTTTACCTAGGGCGCCTTTTTGTGAGGTTTTCACCCCAGTAGGCCTTGCCTTAATTTTTGCATGAGCCACCCATAGGTTTTCAGCCTTGTCTTTTGCCTAGAGCGACTCTTTGTGAGGTTTTCACCCCAGCAAGCCTTGCCTTAATTTTTGCACGAGTCACCCATGGAGGGGTTTTCAACTCATCAGGCTTGATTCATTTTTAGTCTTGTCTTTTTGCCTAGGGCATCTTTTTATGAGGTTTTCACCCTAGCAGGCCTTGCCTTAATTTTTGCAAGAGCCGCCCACAGAGGGGTTTTCAACTCATCAGGCTTTATTCATTCTTCTTGGTCTTAATTGTACTTGTGTGTGAGGTTTCCTTTGTTAGTTCAGATTTACCTCGTTAGTCTGTAGAATGTGGAGGTCGAGTTGGAGTAGACGTAAGGCGTGTTGTTGCCTCGTCGACAAAGAGATTGGCTACCTCGCTGTTGATGGCGTGAGGGCGGGCTTCTTCTTTTATGGGTAGCGTGAAGTGCTCCTTTGAAAGTTTTGATTCTGCATTGTGCCTATTATGTGGATTATCTGGCTTATCCTATCATCTATTTAATATATCATTCAAAATGCAAATGGTATGATGCAACCAAGAGTATCTGACAGCAAATCATTCATAGTTCTTTTAACAATGCTATGAAGGAGTGTGGTTTACGTGCTGGACCTAATGTCGTTATGGCTGCTTGTTGTGCCTTTTGGTTTGCATGTTTAAGCTTTAATATGGGTTCTTATTCTCGGCCAGTCTTTGCTTTTCTTTGCTCTTTTTGCACAGGCTTGGTCAGTTATGGCTTTTTGTGCCAGGGGCAGTTGTTGACACTTTTGCGCAAGGTACTGTTGTCAGCATTTCGGCACATTCCAAGGATGTTTGTTAGGCTTCTTTTGTGGCCTACTGCCGAAGATATTGCATTCGGATTGATAAGATTCTCCATTCGTTGATTGGCTGGTTTTTGGTATCATGATTCAGAGTTTATTCTTATGTCCCCATTGATTACACATTTGTTTGAGTAGCTTGTTGCTTCTGTTTTGTGTTTTGGTCATGCTGCACAGTCACTTAGGTTTGCTTTCTTTTGAATCTCTCAGCTTCCTCGTTTCTCTTTATTTTTCTTTCATTTTTTTCTTTTTCTTTTTCATTTTTTCTTTTTCTTTTTCATTTTTTTCTCTTTTTCATTTTCTTTTTTTTTTTTGAGTCGCAGAGAGATTTTGACATTTTGTTTCAGCTTGTGATGGAGCATGCCTGGAAGTATTTAGGGAGGCCTTAAGTGTTTTAAGGTGATCTCCAAGACCGGCAATCCTCTATGGGTGCTTTACTTGCCTTGCGCTTGTGATGCCTTTTTACTAATCAAAGTTGTCTTTTGGAATTAAGCATGGCGTTTCTACATCTTTTCTTCTTCTTTATGACAGTAGTGGTGGGCCCAGCAAGTGCCTCAAAGTCTTGTAGCAATCATAAATGAACTATTCATGATATGAGTGAATGCCAAATATGTCATGAGTGCAAAAGCATTTAAGAAAGGAAACACTATTCAGATAAAAGGAAAAGTAGATTTTTCATTTATTTATTTACAGGCACATCACAGAGCACAAGGATGGCACATTCTTGGGCTAGCAACCCGGTTGTTAAGTCCCCAAGTGTTCTGGATCTGGGATTTTTCCCCTGTCAATGGGATCTTGGATGCTATGGTGGAGTCCCAGGCAATTATCAGTAGGATGCCCATCGGTCATGTGAAATGTGTAGAAGGTCCCGGGGTGCAAAGACATGAATCTCGATCAACAGAACTCTTTGTTGGTTGGGGTTGTAGCAGGTTGAGATGCTTCAAATGTTTAAAGATATCTGAGAGAGTGAAGGGGAGCTTAGAGAATTGTTCTGCGGTTGAGGTGCTAGCCTAGCTTGACTTGACATTGTATGGACTATTGAAACGAACCAAGGCTATTACTCTCATGTTAATAAGTTTCTTGATGGCCTCCTTAAATCTAGTGCAATCATTAGTCAAGTGTCCATTTATCTGGTAGAATTCACAGTACGTCTCCAGAGCGTAGCTTGAGACATCAAGGACTTGGCCACCCTTAACAGGTTTTGGAGTGAGGATCCCTTGAGAAACTAAACTATGAAATACATCAGACACTGATTAATTATAATCAAAGTACCCATTGGGGAGTGGAGTTCGCATTGTTGTAGCTTTTTCAGGTATGACATAACTTTGGTCATTGATTGTGTAAGGGTAAGGATGATTTGGAATGGGTTCATGAAGCGGGTAGGGGTGAGTCAGGAGTTCTTGCAGGAAGAGGACTTCCTGTTGAAGGTAGTAGTAAGCTGTTGGGTCATACAGGGCGACATGGAAGTCTAGTGGGTAGTCTGTAGGCTCGTCATGGCTAAGGTGATGATCAGTGTAGATGTTTAGTGGGTGTTCTGGGGGTTCAATTTTAATGCTTTCATCATAGGGTGAAGCACATTTGGTGGTTATGTCAGGAGTTTAGTTTCCTCTAGGATCGCAAATGGGCCTCTCCTGTCGGGGTAGGGAGCTTTGGTTTTCCAAATCCACCAAGGGTTCTGTTCCTTATTGAGGGCATTCCTGCTCAATGGTGGACCTTGCGAGTTTCTTAGCTCTGAGCTTCTGTGCAAGAGCTTGCACCTATCCCCTTATGGCATTACGGAGTCGATAAAGCCAAAATTTGTCTTCCATTTGCTACAAAACCATGGAGATTATGGAAAAACCTGTAGCTTATGTGTGTGTTATGTTCAATGCATGTAATGCTTCATGACTCTAATGTTTTATGTATGCATTCATGATCGTGATATAGCAAGTAGCTCTATCCACTTCTGTTGCATTCACCCAGAGGTCTATGTCTGAATGACTATCCCGGTCAACAAGCATCCTATTATCTTTTGACACCATTCTCACTTGGTTGACCATTCTTGAGTGGGCATTGGAGCTGAAAGACTTTATATGAGATAAAGCGAGAAAGTGTTTTATTAAACAAAAGGAACTAAGTCTAGTCAAGTACAATCCATCCCACAAATTACAAGTAAAATTTATGGTTGTATTTATTCAGCCTATATTATTCTTCTGAAGGTGAAAACTATCAATGCCCGTCTAATTCCTCTTTGTACTTGTAACTCCGGTGTTTGTCTGTGTCCTTAGCCTTCTATCTTCTTCCCCTTTTTCCTTTCTTTCTCTATATGGTTAAGGACAACGAGTAATTCCTCGGATGATATTCCTCTATGTAGTGTAGCAACCAACTACCTTCACTTTCTAACAAAGGCTCGATATTGGAAATCCCCTAGTCAGTATGTTCCCCTGATGGCTGTGAGGTCAAAGGCATCATCTCAAGTGTTCGAGGCGGGTGATGACTTCTCCATTCTGTGGCATATCCCATGGTTCCATCTCCCAATCTAACCAATCTTTCATCCAAGACTAGATCCTCTATGATATCGACAAACCCGTAACAATCTCTTAGGCTGTGTCCCAAAGATTGGTGGTAACAACATTATTCTCCTACGGAGAAGGAGATGAAGCTATCATAAATAAGTGGGTCGGTGGGGTGTAAGTACCCTTTCTCTACTAGATCATTGAAGATTTCACTTAGGGAGTTTTTAAGGACTGATGGAAGTCCTCTTAGCTGTAGGGGCAGTATATCCTTCCATTTGAACAAGCCAGGGAGTAAGGCTCCGATTCTTTCTTGTTTCTCAGCTCTTATATAAATGATGAACCCATTGTTAGTGATGGCAATCTATCTCTTGCTACATAGTTCATTAATAGCTCTTCTAAATGCTCCGCACTCATCAATGTAGTGCCCAGAGCTGCAGTGGTACTCACAGAAGGTATATGGCCTATATACATCCCCTTCTATCACAGTTGTTAGGGATGGCTTGTTGAGCATTCTGCATTAGGTTAGCTCTTCATAGATTTTCAGGGCCCTCCATTCTTTCTCCCATAAGTAGTCTTCTCCTTCAAAGTCACCATTCAGAACAGGGATCTCACAAGTGCCCCGGTTGGTGCCAAGGACGTATTTCTCTATTCCTTCTTCCATTAGGACATCATCATTAATAAGGCGTTGTATGGCCTTCGCCAGAGTCTAGCATTCATTCGTCCAATGTCCTTCCATCTCATGGTAGTCACAGAAAGTCCTAACTTTGAAACTTGTTGTACTGGCATCAAGCTAGAAGGAAGAGGGCTTAGGCATGGTAACATCCCAGTTTCTCAAAGTAGCAGGTGTAGCTGACAGAGGTTGTTCTAAGTACAGCACTTGAGCCCGTCTCTCATTCAGATTCAATGCCATTAAAGCAGTACTGCCACTATAGACATCCCATTCGATGCTACTGCTGGAATGGCGAGAGCTACTTGCCATTTTTAGCTGCATAAAAGGCGTTAATAAGTGCATGGATAAGTGTTATATGCATGTATGCGCGTATGCATGCCAAGGAAACAAGAAAACTGTTAGTTGCACACGTAACAATTACTGCCAAGTGGCAAACCTTCCAACCTTATTTCTCCCACACACATATTTCGTTGGTCAAAAGTCGATTTCCTAGGTAGGCTAGGGTATTTTATTTCATCAACGGGGGATGATAGTACCGTCGTATAAGAGCGTTCTCTCAAGCTATCCTAACAAATAATAGTACTTATGATAATTGAGTCTGTATCCTTGTACCTAAGTCCTATCTTTAGGCGTACAAAGTTTCAGCATAGGCTTTAGGCTTAACGATCATAAATACTCATGGCAGCATTACAACAGGTAGGATTACCGGGTGCAACCTAGTGGAAACTTCTATGGTCATTACATGCTAGGCTTTGACTTACTGGTTTGGCTAAGAAGGCTCCCATAGAGTTGAACTCCCATTAACCATTGCCAGGATGGTAGGAGATCCAGTATGGGCTTCCCATTAACCATGACTCATTAACCATTGCTAAGATGGTAAGCCAAGTAGGATTCCCAATCACTGTGAGTAGTTCACTGATAATAAAATCCAAGAAACTAGTGTGGAATCGTTGGATTGCATTATAGATGGTATCGGGGTTTATTAGGAACCCTAAAAATGCAGAGCTACGTGCATTGTAAAGGAGAATAATGACCAAATTAATTAAAAAGATGGGAAATTGCTCAAAATTTTCATTCATTTTATTTGCAAAAACTTCCCCAGTGGAGTCGTCATTGTGGACAGAGTGCCCGGGACCTGCCTGTCAGTTGGTGTCCAATAGCAATGGTGATAGATTCACTAGATGGATTTTTAGAATTTCATGAAAATAACTGTGGAGTCGCCACCCGAGTTGCATTAGGATCACCTAGTGATTAACAAACAGATAGATTCCTCAGGAATCCCCATTCATCATCACACCAGATGATTTCTGGGTTTGGAATGCGTCATCCATTCTTGGTGCAATCTCCCATTTAATTAAGTAATAAGGTCATTATTTCCTACCAGAGACAAGCAATATAAAGCAATAAATCACCCAAAAGTAAGATGTAATGAATAAGTGCTCCTAATATTGTTTCTAATCAATTTTAGTCCTACATTAGGTCCATCATAATTAACCCTGATTGATTTAGTGTTGGTTGCTGTATTGGTGCGTTACTACTTATTTTAATAATGGTTAGTCAAGTGGATTACTTTCTTATTTATTTACATGCATAACATCCACAGTCGGTTTCTATGCATTTTTTTTCATTTATTAATATGTTAACATTTGCACATTAATTTATCTATTATTTACCCGAAATATTAGGATGGCGGGAATATACATACACCCTTAAAGAAAGGAAAGGTGAAATGGGTTTCTACGATTTTATTGTACTTATTACCGGGTTTTATTTTATAAATGTCCAATCAATTATTTACAATTAAGCCTAGGTGGTTAACCATAAATTAAGTAGGGTTCAAGAAATCTTACCGATCGACTGACTCATCCTAGAGAGGACTTATGAGTCGACCTTGAAGCTTCGAAAGAGTTTGAGCATCCAAGCCATTGGTTGACGTTTTGTGCATGGCCATGCGTGGAGGTCCGTCCAGACCTTTAATGATGGTTCGGTCAGATCTTCATCTGGGCCAGGCCCAAGTTCTTTAAAAATAACCGAAGCAGGTGGGACATCCGGTTGAACCTTGATCATTCGATCGGATGACCAAAGGTTCGGTCGGATGAGTACCCTAGGCTCCTGATGGTCCGACCGGACCTATAATCTGGTGCTAGGTAATGTTTCTCTAGGTTTTGACCTCTTTATTACATGCCTTTCAAATATAATGCACAAGAGATACAAATAAAACCTCCTAAATCCTAAGGAGACCCCAAGTCTTGAGTGTAGTAAGTTGTTATAGATCAAGTATATTAGGGATCCAGAGACAGGTTTGGATCCCTTTTTGCTTGGTTGAGCTCCAAAGTTATATCTCCTTCCCTTTTTAATACATCACCTTAGCCTTAAGAGCCCATGCATGTGAGAAACACAAGAAAGCTTAGTTATATGTGAGCATGAAAAGTTATAGTAACTTAAAATATCAAAATGTCAATGGAATGATACAACCAAAACCTTATTTTTATGATGTATGGATGCTAGAATGATCCTTATAATCGTTATGCTCTTACTTTGTTACCGTTTTATTGGATTGTCGGAGAACCCTCCTTTTCCTCCTGCTGAAGGATTTGTTGCTTAGTGTTAAAGTAGTATGTTTGTGCAAGTGGTCACAAGTGCCTCCCCCTTTGCAAGGTGTTGAAGCAAGGGTTTTATAGTGTAGAGCAGTAGGTGCATGTAAGCCTACTGTTGTATTATTAAATCACCGCCCTGTAGCGAATAATCATGATTACCCCTATGAGCCTAGGGCAAAGGTCCGGCCGAATGATTGATGAAGGTTCGGATGGGCCTAGGGCCATTTTTCCAGTCCTGTGGGCCTAACATGGTAGCTCAATGGTCCAGCCGGATGTTTGGTGGTCCGGTCAAATCTTTGGTGTTTAGAGCACCATCTTCACCATTTAATTTGCATAGGATAAGTCCCCAAAATAGATAAAGTATCCCAAGATTCAGTGTCTACAAGTATGCATTTTTTCTACAGAAAATAGCAGTTTCTTGCATTAAAAACATCCCAGAAAATAGCAGCTTTGCACCTAAATAAATAGCAGTTTTATGTACAGAAAATAAGGGTACTTGACATAAAAAAAATGACAATTTTCTACCTAGAAAACATCAGTCTTATGCAAAAAAAAAAACAATAATTTTATGCTTTAAAAAATTGCAGTTTTCAACCTTAAAAGGCAGCAATTTTCTACCTAGAAAATAACAGTTTTTATACCTAAAAAACTATAGAAAACAATAGTAAAAAACTGCAACAAATAGCAACAAACAATAGTAAAAAAAGCTGTAAAAAACAGTAGTAAAAAACTGTAGAAAGTAGCAACAAACAATAACAAACATCAACAAAAAAACTGCTGTAAAAAATACAGAAAGTATAATAAAAACTGTAGTTTAGAACGTATAAACCATAACAATTAATAAGACTTAAAATACTAAACCAAACCAAACTTGATCCTTATAAAATAGTTTTCATATTGTTTTAATAAGTTTTCATGCAGTTTTCATGTATATTTAAATACTGAAAATCATGTTTCCCTAATCATAATAACATGTAAAGAGGACATATAAAATCCATCTATATCTGTGAGGATAAGAACCAAATGATGAACGATTTTAAAAATGCAACAAAATGTACAATCTTGTATTGTAACCCTCATTTAGGTAAAGTTAAGAGATTTTGGAAATTCCTCTTCATACCGATCCTAAAATAGCCAAGAATCTATTACACAAGTAGAGAAGAATAAATTCAAGAAACCATGAAAGTTTTTCATACCTAACAAGATATTACTTCAACTAGAAAATACAGTCGAAATGAAATTATTCACATGAAACAACAAATATCAGGAAAAGAAAAGGCACCCAATGAAGTCCTATCATTAACAATGCTAAAGTTCACAGTTAAAAGTGGTAGCCACTAGGAAAATTCAACATGTTCCCGACTCGTCGTACCATAAAAACCTTAACTTTATCCCATTTTTATATCAGGAAATAAGCTAGAGCATGGATCGGCTTGTACTGAACCAAACCAAACTCAATCCTTTTTAAACATGTCATTTGTACTGAAAATTAAATGAAATGTAGTTAATGAAAATAGTATGAAAAAGGCATAAAAATCGTATGAAGCAAAGGAAAGAACAAAATAGATGATGCATTGATACAAAACTGTCAGCATATATACACACTCACTTATCTATTCATATTTTATCAGCTGGTAATATTAAGTAATTACAAAGGATCAGCTATCGATTTCATCATTTATACCAACAAACAGCATTCACATTTATGCTACTGTATCACCATTGTCATGTTTTTGATATATTTCACACATTTAATGAAAAGATCATAGAAATAATCAGCACCGATGAAATTTGCAATTTTTCATAATAGAAACAGAGCATATTATCAGAGAATCCAACTTGTTAAGAAAATCACTACATTAAGATTGGCACAGCCAAATGCGGAACATTGCATGATGACAATAAGCACAACATCTAGTATAGTGTGAGAACATTATAATATGGTTTTTATACAATTTTCATAATCTTTTCATACCACATGAATATATACTACTTTTTTTTATTTTTTTAGATCAACAGATCTGTTAATTAAATAGACATGCAACAATACAATTAATATATATCTTTAATTTTTTCTAACTATAAATCTGTAACACTATTTTTTTTAGTTTAGAACCCTAATTTTTTAAATAAAAAATTTAAGAGGAGTTTTTCATTGTTTTTACATGTATTTTGTGCCTTTTGCTTTCTTCATCTCCTTTCTTTTGTTTTTTGGTCTTTTGTTATTTTTCTCCTATTTTTTTTCACCAATGGCTGCTTCTTTGTTGTTGTGAGTTCTTCTTCCTCACATGATAAGGTAATCACTTAATCGATTTTGTCCTTTTTTGCTGTTGTTTTTATTCTCACCATTTTTGCAGGTATGTCTTTCGCTGGAGAAGACGCGGTTTTTGGTCAAGAACACAACGAATGTTAGAGTTAAAGCAAAACAACAAAAAAAAAAAAAACTCACCACTGAAAACGTGAAGAAAGACAGCAAATAACAACAACCAGAAGGTCAGCTTGAAAGGAATATCAGAAGAAAAAAAAAAGATGTTAAGTTGATGTAGTTGAAGAATCGTGGAGATGATGGTGTTAAGTAACGGTTTAGTGTTGCAATATGTGTTCTTTTAAATTTGAAACTGTAAAATAAAGGAGAAGGAGAGAATGTAGGTTGGAGTTTTTGTGGTTTAATGTTAGCGGTTTTCAATTTTACCGCAGCCTAGGTTTTCTTTTCTTTTTTTTCTTTGAGGAAATAAGACCATATACTATTTTTTTTGAACTTATTTATGAAAGTGGATGTGTTTTTTTGAGTTTTTATGTCTAGATATTGGACTTTTTATTACTAGAGTTTGGCTTTTTAATTTTAGAGTTAGCCTGTTAAAAGTAGAGCTTTTGTAAAAATATTCTCATCATTAGTTAAAAAAAGAAAAATATTGTCAGAAATAGAGCTCTCCCTTATTTTTGTGTTTTCTGTTTGAATTTTCTTCAAAATTTTTTTATTATCGTTTGAAATTTTTCTCATAATCCTTTTTGAGAGAAACTTTTGTGATAATTAATTATTTTGTTGTTAATCTTCATTTTTTATTTTAAATATTTATATACCTTTTACGTTTTAATAGTTTACTTTCAGTTTACTTCTCATCGACTTACTGTATACTTTATATGTAATGAAGTTCAGGGCTTTTGAAGTACTGTAGATATTTGTCTATTTTTGGAAATAAGTTGGAAAGAATCGTCTCTTCTTTTTTGATATCTGTCTAATTGTTAATCTGTCTTTTTTTTTCTATTTTCATTTGCTGAATTAGCTTTATCTATATCTTTTATACTTTATACTTTCTCCATAATTTTTTTATATCTATAATGGTTAGTACGAAGTCTTCTAAACTTATGGAGTTACGATCAGTGAAAAAATGGCGAAATCTAAGAAGCTTTCTGTCCTTAAGAAATGAGGAAAAGAAGTTGAGAGTTCTAAACATTATTCTCATTATACGAAAAGGAATAACAAAAGGAAATAATCATATTTATACTACTTATTTAAAGAAAAAACAAATAAAAGAAGAAGAAGAAGAAGAAGAAGAAGAAAAAGGAGAAGAAGAAGTATTAATAGTAGTAGCAGTAGTAGTCACAAGCTATTGGCTTTTTCATTTTTTCTTTTTTTCTTTTTTTGCGTATTCGAATTGCAGAATCTAAAAGGTTATGAGGGAAAAAGAAGGAGGCGTAGGAGGAGAAAGAGACACGAGTTATTCACCCTTTCTTTTTCTTTGTTTTTTACAACTTTGATCTGCATGATCTAGAAGGCTAGGAGGAAAGAAAAAGAAGGAGTTGTTGTTAAACTATTTTTAGAAATTTGTTTTATCTTTTTTTCTGTTGTTCTATGTTTTAAATATCAATAATTTAAAAGTTTCTCTTTTTTGTGGTTTTAATTCTACCGTATGTTATTTGTATCTAAAAAAATACTTCATTTTTTCTGTATTTTTTTTTTTTTTGGTCTCTCTATTTGTTATCATTCTAGATTTGCTTTGAAAGTGTTAGATGAAATGTCTATGAGAACATAGACATTTGATAATATATCAATATTTTATTGTTTACTGGAAGACCACTAGAAGTTTACTAAAAGTATATCAGAAGTATATTATTTATAAGACAAATTATGCAAGTAAAAAAAAATACCTCAAGAAAATTTAAACTTAAAATCTACTTTTATTATAAATATCTGCTCTTATTATTTACAATTAAATAATCCCCAATGCATTATGTATTTTTTTGTCTCTTAGGCTCTCTAAAATTTAAAAGTCAATATTATAAATTATATTTATATTTTAAAATATAAAGAAGAGAGTGGGTTTAACTCTCCACAAGTATTGAGTCAAGCCCACTCTCTTCTCTGGTTGGATTTAAAGTTCCAAGAAATTTTTAATCTTTTTACAAGTGGAATAAAATTAGAAGAGACAAATAAATTTTTATCATTTAATATTCATTGGAATGAGTAAAATAAAGAGAAGTCTACTAAAAAAGTACAATTTTCATACCCTATTAAATAAAAATACTCTTCATTCTAGAAAAATGCTCAGTATTTTACATGAGCCATTGGAGATGCTCTTAGATGATTTTTTTTATTTGCATATTGTTGGCTTTTAGTGGCATCAATCCATCTTATTTTGAGTTTAACAACCATTTATCTTTGTCTAACAAAGTTCCTAAGTTTGTAGGTTTTCAAATCAGCTAGTTTTAAATGACTCCATCCAACTGCGCCCGCGACATAGGGGAGTCACGCCCACGACTATATATCACGCCCGAACTGAGGAAATCACCCTGCGACCAGTGACATAATTTGCCCACGAAATGGAAATCGCGCCCAGAGGTTTTGGTGAGAACTTTGAAGGTTTCTGCACACGAAGATTCACGCCTGCGACACATCAAGTCGCACCCGCAATTTGAGAAATAGAGAGCCCCATTCTTTAGGCTTAAAGTCACGCCAGCAATGGACTAAATCGCCCTCGCGATTTTGTTCAGGCAGAAGCCGCTTATCAAAGGGAATCAAGCCGCTCCTCAAGAAATCTAACCGCTCTTTTCACAAGCATTCTCTGCCTGGTGATTTTGCACCCCGCGGTTTGAGAATTGCTCCTGCGGTTTGATCAATCAAAGAGCCGCTCATCAAAACGGAGAGCCACTCATCAAGGCATCCAGCCGCTCTCAAGAGGCATCTCCCGTCTAGTGATTTCGCACCCTCTGTCAAAGATGTCACCCCCGCGACATTCAATGGAGTCTCTAAAAAACTAGCCGTTACACAGATCGCGCCCGTGACTGATGAAGCCACGCCCGCGACCTGACAGTTTTCAGTGCATTTAATACAAAAGTTTCTAGTCGTTAAAGACACCCTTGGGGTTGTTTCTAACAGCTAGTTTTGGGTATGTTGGCTATAAATACCCATCATAAATGGTCTTCAGTAAGAACATTAATTTCTTTGATAGCCAAACTCTTGTAAATTTATTTCTCAATCTTTTTGTAATTAATTGGTTGCTTGGTTTTAGGTAGCTAGAACTCTAGAGCATTTGTTACTTGGGTTGAGTGAATTAGTTATCCTTTGTACTAGTGTCAATTCTTTGTGAGTTGGGAAACACTAGGGTTGGTTGTGAGTTAGCCATTTGTAAAACTCATTGTAAAGGTTTGGTGTTAGCCTCTTGGAAACACTA
>CANYLF011338370.1:0-21534 GCA_948193215.1 Bocquillonia castaneifolia | reverse complement strand
ATTCTTATTTTTACTATTCCATTTGCCATTTGTCACTTCCCTCTTGTGCCACTTGTCTTGCTCTTACTCTCCTCATGCCACTTGTCATCTTCTAGAAACAATCTCCCTACACCACTCCTTAATCTTACTTCTATTAACTATCTAGTCCAACTCCCATACTTCTTTTACAAATAGCTCCTCAACTTTTCTTACAATCTAGTCCTTCAATTAATCGAACTCCCATCAATTCTATTTCACACAATTATACTTAATGATACACAATTAATAGAAATGAACAATCAATGGATAACTCCTCAAACAATCAAATATTGCCATATAACTAATTAACCACCTCCAACTATTATTTCTTTCAATTACACCCCTCCTACTCATAATCACCAATGAATCAACCTCAATTAACAAAATCAAGCACACTAATGATGCCAATACTTAATGAAATGATTAATCATACTTAATGGCATAATTAATTGTTAATTAATTATGGACGTTACAATCCAACAACTAAAGTCAGAGCTTAATGCTTCGCACTCTTTTGTGTGTATCAGGAATAATTGTGAAAAAAGGGTGTCAAATAGAAAGTCAAAGACATTCTAGCAAACAAATCTCAGATCGGTTTTAGACGATAAAGATGTCTTCAAGACTACTCTACCAAGACATTCATAGAAGCAAGACCACACCAACATCGGCTAAGCTTGATTACCTCAGAAAAAAATAAAAAAAAGAAAATCAAAATTCAAAAGTGAGCAGTCAATCACAAAGCCCGAAAGAGATGATTGACAACAACAGTAGTGTCAAGTGTAGCTTGTAAAATACACTTCTATGGCATTGTTAAATGAACCGAAAGGGATTTTGAATTCTTATCAAATTTTTTTATTGCATCATTAATGTCATTGCATTCAAACCAGAAAAAAAATGCAAAGCAAACAAAGGAAAGTAGATATAAGATATGTGAGGCTTCATTTGCTTGAAAGAGAGCCATAGCCACACAATCTTCAAAGACATGTTTGCTACATCGACTAGTTCTTAACCAACATAGGGGAAAAAATAGTTGTGAGTCAATTTCAGAATTGACAAGCAGCTCAAGAATGCTAAGTTTCCACCATAGACATCGTCATCAACTTCAAACAATAATTCTCTTCATTTTTCAATAAAGATGTTATTTCTCTTCATAGCCTCACCACAGGTTCCTCTCGATATGTCTACTAGACTTGTCATTCTCAACACTTCTTAGACACTGGACCCTGAAACTAGTTGAACGGAACTTTGACAATGCCCCACAATGCGATGTCACGAGCCTACAACCAACACTATTTGTACCTTATCAAAGTCAGCTGGGGGCATGGTCAAGGATAGCTTCCCTCGATAATCATATCTGCAAAAAGAGAAAAGAAAAAAATGATGAAAAGCCTAATGAGTTGTATAATCCCTCTGAGGGTAATTCATGCAAAAGTTACGCATCGAAAAAGAGATAAAAGCCTGATAAGTTGAAAACCCACTCTAGGCGGCTTATGCAAAAAATAGAGCAGCCTGTTATGGTGAAAACCTCAAAAAGAAGCGCTCTAGGTGAAAGTTAAGGCAAAACAAAATAAATGAGATATGGTTATCAGGAAAAGCAAAAGACTCCTTTGGAAATGTGCACCGAGCATTAGCTAGAATGATCATAATTAGATCCGTACTCCTTTCAACACACTTGGATATATGTGGATAGAGCGCCCGGGACCTGCTCGTCGTTTATTGTCCAATGGTAATGGCAGCAAACTCACTAGATGGATTTTAAAATTTTTATGAAAATAATTATGGAGTCGCCACCTGAATTGCATCGGGATCACCTAGTGATTAACAAACAGATAGATTCATCAGGAATCCCCATTCGTCATCACACCAGACGATCTCTAGGTTCAGAATGCGTCATCCATTCTTGGGGCAATTTCCTATTTGATTAAGTAATGAGGTCATTATTTCCTACTAGAGATAAAAAAATATAAAGTGATAAATCACCCGAAAAGTAGGATGTAATGAATGGGTGCGCCTAATATTGTTTCTAATCAATTTAAGTCCTGCATTAGGTCCATTGTAGTTAACCCTGATTAATTGAGTGCTGATTGCTGTATTGGTGGGTTACTACTTAGTTTAATAAATAATTAGTCGAGTGGTTATTCACCTATTTATTTACATGCAGAACAACCAAAGTTAGTTTCTAACACATTTTACATATATTTATGAGTCAATATTTGCACATCAATTTATTTATCATTTACCTAGAATATTGGAATGGTAGTAATATGCATACACCCTTAAAGAAAGAAAAGGTGAAATGAGTTTCTACCATTTTATTGTGCTTATTACTTGATTTCTTCTAGTTAATCATTTAACATTTTGTTCTAGGTGGTTAACCATAAATTAAACAAGGTTTAGGGAATCTTACCGATCGACTGGTTAATCCCGGAGAGGACTTAACTAGTCAACCTTGAAGTTTCAGAATGGTTTGAGCGTCCAGACCGTCGGTTGACATTATTTTATGCATGGGCCATGCGTGGAAGTCCGGCCGGACCTTTGGTGATGGTTCAATCAGATCTTCATTTGGGCCAGGCCTAAATTCTTTAAAAATAATTGAAGCAGGTGGGACATCCGGCTGAACCCTAATCATCCGACCGGATGACCAAAAGTTGCCGAATGAATCCCTTTAGCTCGTGGTGATCCGGCCGGACCTATAACTTGGGTACCGAAGTTGTTTTTCTAGGTTTTGACCTGTTTATTACATGCCTTTTGAATATAATATGTAAGGGATGTAAATATGACTGCCTAGGCTACAAGGGAACCCTAAGTCTTAAGTATAATAAGTTATTACAAATCAGGTGTGTTCAAGGATCCAGAGGCATGTTTAGATCCATTTTTGCTCAATTGAGTTCCAAAACTACATCCTCTTCCTCTCTAATTTGTCGCCTTAGCCTCAGACATCCATGCATGCAAAGAAAGGCAAAAAGAGCTTAGTTATATAAGAATATACAAAGTTACAATAGCTTAAAACATTAAGATATTAATAGAATGATACAACTAGAGCCTTGTTTTTATGATGTATGGATGCAAGAATGAACCTTATAATCGTTATACTCTTGGTTTGTTACTATTTTGTTAAACAGTCGAAGAACTAGAGACGATGAAGTTGCGCTCCCTCTTCTCTCCTTTTCCTCCTACTGAAGGATTTTTTGCTTAATGTCAAAGTAGTCTGCGTGTGTACAAGTGGTAACCAGTGCCTCCCCTTTGTAAGGTGTTGATGCATGGTTTATATAGCATAAAGTAGTAGGAGCACGTAAGCCTACTGCTGTATTATCAACTCACCACTCTGTAGCGAATAATCATGATTACCCCTACGAGCCTAGGGCAAAGGTCTGGCCGAATGATTGGTGAAGGTCCGGCCGGAACTTCACTTGATGGGCCTAGGACCATTCTTTCTTTAATCCTTTGGGCCCAGCATGGGCAACTCAATGATCCGGCCAGGTGTTTGGTAGTCCGGCCGAATCTTTGGTGTTTGAGGCACATCTTCATCGTTTAGTTTGCATAGGATAAGTCTCTAAAATAGATAATTCACCCAAACTTTTTTGCTTAGCCCCAAAGATCTAGTATCCCAAAATTCAGTGTCTATAGTTTGCCCCCACTTTGCCAGAGCTTAGGAATGATCGAGTGTATAAGCGATTGGCAAAGCAAACATGTTCGAGGATACGTATGAAGCACATCGCCTTAGTGATTTGACAGCCTCTACTAAGGTGTTGGGAGGTGACTCATTTCCCCTGTTAAGTCTAAAACACTTGGCTTGTCTAGACCAGGTTTTCGAACACGTTCATTCCAACTTTTTTGAGACTAACCAGAAGAAGTCTAGGACATGCTTGGTTAGGCTAGACTAAGAACCTAAGACACTGGCATCTTAGGAGATGTCGGGACAAGCCTGGGAATGTCTAGGACACTAGTTCAGTCTAGACTAAGAACCTAAAGCATTGGTGTCTCAGGAGATGTTGGGACAGCCTGGGAAAGCCTAGGACGCTTATGGCTCCGCTAGAGAGGGAAATCTAGATCATTGGCAATCTAGATGGATGTTGGGCTTTACCCAAAAAACATAAGATACTCTAGATGGACTAGACATAGAAATCTAAATCATTGGCAATCTAGATGGACGTTGGGCTTTACCCAAAAAATCTAGGATACTCTCGATCGACTAGAAACAGAAATCTAGATCATTGGTAATTTAGATGGATGTCAAGATTTAACTAAAAAATCTAGGATACTTTCGATTGACTAAACACAGAAATCTAGATCATTAGCAATCTAGATGGACGTCAGGATCTACCTGAAAAATCTAGGATGCTCTCGATCGACTAGACAAAGAAATCTAGATCACTGGCAATCTAGACGGTCATCAGGATTTACATGAAAAATCTAGGATGCAAGGAATCCTACGGAGTTATTAGGTTTTACCTAGAGCTTGCTGAAGGCAGTTTGCTGTGGCTTTGGCATTCTACTATCAATGGCGGCTTACTGTCGCCTGAGGTTCTAGAGTGAATGGTGGCTCGATGTCGCTTGAAACCTCTGCTGTAAGTGACTTATTATCGCCTAGTTTTGAAAGTGGAAAGAGACTTGCTATCACTTGGTTATGAAATCTGAGGGCGGCTTGTTATTGCTTGGGATTCTAAATTTGATGGTGGCTTACTGTGGCCTGAAGTTTGTAAGGTTGGAACCAACTTGCTGTCGCCCAAGATTTTATAGTCAGTGGGCTTTACTGTTACCTGATATTTTAGAGCTGAAGGCGGCCCGCTGTCACCTGAAATCTACACTGGAGGCAGCTGGCTGTCGCCTAAAATTCTTGAAGGTGGCTTGCTGCCATTTGGTATTCCTTGTAATGGAGGTAGCTTGCTGTCGCCTGAGATTCTGAAGGTCAAAAGTGATTCATTTTTGCCTGTGGTTTTCTAGTGGTGCAAGGCGATTCATCTTCTCTTGTGGTTTTTTTATGGTGGCCTATCACCGTCATGAAAGTGATTCTCTGTTTCCTGGAATCCTGATATTTTGAAGGTGGTTTGCTGCCGCCTAAATTTAGTTTAGGTTGAAGGTGGCTAGTCATTGCTGTGCTTGTTGGGGATGAGGGTGGCTTGCCGTCTCCTGGAATTGTAAAGACTTCAAAGGTAGCTGTCTGTTGCTTAGAATTTTGTAGTCAAGAGTGGCGTGTTGTCACTGGTACTTTCAAATAAGTTATGATTGGCTATCAACTAGATTTGTAGGGGATGGCTCATTACCGTTTGCGTATCTGAGCAAGGGGTGATTTGCTATCACCGGGATTTGTTGGATGTGGCTCATCGTCAGCTACGTGTGTGGGACAGTTGAAGGTAGGCCGCTGCCGATTGTACTCCTAGCTAGATGGTGATTTGCTATCACCTGAGGTTGTCGAGGGTGGCTTGCTGCTGTTTGCACTTCTGAGAATGCGGGAGGTGGCTTGTTGCCAACTAGACTTGAGATCATGGTAGATATCTTATTGCTAACCGTGCTTCAGGATAAGGGGTGGTTTGTTGTCACCAGGGATCATTTAAGGCAGCCCGTTGCCCACTGCATTTCTGAGCAAAGGGGTGATTTGCTATTACCGAGATTTGTTGAGGATGGCCTACTACCAATAATGTGTCTGAGTTTGCTGAAAGTGGCTCACTACCGATTGCATTTCTGAATCACGGGATGACTTGCTATCACCTGGGTTTTATTGGGGAAGGCTCATGCCATTTGAGATAACTGGACATGGCTCGCTACCAACTAAGATTATTGGCGATGGCTTGCTGCTGGTTGCATATCTAGGTAACGGGTGATTTGTTGGATCCAGCTTGTTTTCGGTTGCATGTTTATGGAATTATAAGGTGATTTGTTGCTGTCTGAGATTTTGGAGCCTGGGGTGGTTCGTCGTCGCTCGTATGTTACTGAGATTGAAAATGGCCCATCATCATCTGGTATTATGCAGTTTAGAGGTGGCTTGCTGTTATCTGGGATCTTCAAAGTTGAAGATAACTTGTCTTCATATGGAGTCACTCCCTTCTTGACGGTTGTTCTGATGTTTTGAGGGTGACCCGCTGCCCCTTGAGTGTTATGGAATTTTTTAGGGTTGACTCATTGCCCCTGAATTCACTGAATGATATGGAAGACCTGGTATTTCCTCAAAGTTCATTGGATTAGCTGAAGGTAACCTGTTGCCTCTGAGATTTGCTCTTGACATTGCTCTCAGTTGTGAGAAGATTATGATTTCTTTGCAGTATCGGTCTTGCCGATTGTCTTCTTTGCTGAGGCCAATCACTCATCAGGTGAGTCATTGCTAACATTATTTGTCTGATGTTGTCATAAGTCAGTGACCTGCATATGGGTGGATGGGAGATTCTTCCTGCCCGCAGTTCTCCCGTTGTTCTGTTCTTTTGACTCGTTCATGAAGTCCATGTCAGCTTGTGACTAGTTACTACCACATCTATGTCTACTCATACACTGGATTTTTGTATCATGTTACCTTCCCCTACCGTCGTGGGTATCTAGGCGGTATGATTCAATTGTTATTATCATTTCGGATGTTGTGCCTATTGTAACAAGTTCTTTGCTTTAGCCTCATCTGGCTCTTGATTTTTTTGTTCTTTGTTTGGTCTCGTGCGATTTGGCCTGTTGAAATGTAGTATGTATGCATGGTATGCGATTTTTAATGATTTCAGCCACTTGTTGTTGGCTTTCCCGTCTAATGTGAATTTATGATGCAATGTGACATGGGTATGCAGTGCAAACGCCTATCTTAGAATGTGATGATTGATCATGCATTGAAGAAAGAGTGATAGTCAAGCTGTGTCGGCATCATGTTGCTCTTGGTCATCAAAGATGGTTGCTCCTGTTTAGTGATCGTAGTTCAGAGCATTAGAGTCAGTCTAGGTGGTGAACTCTGATTACTCGGGTCCTGAATTGGAGGAGGTGTCCTCTACGTTTTGTCTGGTCTGGCCATTTAAAGTTATTAGGTGGAATGGAATGCCCTTTGCCCCCTGCCTAGAGAAATTTGTCAATGGGTGTCTATCTTTGGGTTTCAGTTTTTGCCTCAAGTTTGGCTTCCGGGTTTCCTTTGTTTTTCTTGGCTTTCATTTTTTTTTCGTGAGCTACCCACTGATAGGTTTTCAACTTGTCAAGTTTTTATTTATTTATTGCCTTAACTTTTGCATGAGCCACCCACGGAGGGGTTTTCAACTTAGCAGGCTTTATTTAATTTAGGCCTTATCTTTTTGCCTAGGGCACCTCTTTATGAAGTTTTCACCCTAGCAGGCCTTGCCTTAATTTTTGCATGAGCCGCCCATGGAAGGGTTTTCGACTCATCAGGGTTGATTTGTTTTTCCTAGTCTTGATTGTGCTTATGTGTATGAGGTTTCCTTTGTTATTTCAACTTACCTCGTCAATCTATAGAATGTGGAGGTTGAGTTGGAATAAATGAAAGGAGCAATGTTGCCTTGCCGGAAAAGAGGTTGGCTATCTCGCTGTTGATGGCGTCAAGACGGGCTTCATTGTTGGTAGGGGGTGTAAAGCGCTTCTTTTGGAAGTTCTGACTCTGCATTGTGCCTATTATATGGATTGTCTGGTGTATCCCGTCACTTGTTTAGTATCTCATTCAAAATGTAAATGATATGATGCAATCAAGAGTATCTAACAGCAAATCATTCCTAGTTCATTTAACAATGCTACGAAGGAGTGTGGTTTACATGATGGGCTCAATATTGTTGTGGCTACTGGTCGTGCCTTTCAAGTTGCATGTTTAAGCTTTCATCCAGGTTTTTCTTTTGACTTGTTTTTTTTCTTGCTTCTTTTGCTCTTTTGCACAGGCTTAATAAGTTATGGCTTTTTGTGCCAGGGGCGGTTGTTGACACTTTTGCATGAAGTATTGCTGTCAACGCTTTGGCACATTTCAAAGATGTTTGTTAGGCACCTTTTGTGGCCTATCACCGAAAATATAGTGCTTGGGTTGATATGATTCGTCATTCGTTGATTGCCTGGTCCCTGGAGTTTTATTTTTATGTCCCCATTGATCACACATTTGCTTAAGTAGCCTCTTGTTGCTTCCGTTTTGTGTTTTGGTTATGCTTCACAATCACTTAGGTTTGCTTTATTTTGAACCCCTCTGCTTCCTCGTTTCCATTTCATTTTTCTTCTTTTTCTTTTTTTCCTTTTTCTTTCTTTTTTTCTTTTATTCTTTTCTTTCTCTTTTTCTCTTTTTTTTTCTTTTTTTTCTTTTTTTCCTTTTTTCTTGAGAGTCACAGAGGGATTTGGACATTTTGTTTTAGCTTGTGAAGGAGCATGCCTAGAAGTATTTTGGGGAGGCGTTTGGTCATTTTCGAGGTGATCTCCAGGATTGGCAATCCTCTAATGGTGCTTTACTTGTCTCACGCTTATGATGCCCTTTTCACTAATCGAAGCCAATTTTGGATTGAGCATGACGTCTTTCATATTCCTCTTTTTTCTTCTCCCTATTACAACAGTGGTAGGCCCAGCAAGTGCTTCAAGGTCTTGTAGCAGTGCTAAATGAACCTATCATGATATGAGTGGATGCCAAATATGTCATGAGTGCAAATACATCTAAAAGGACCTCCTACTGAAGGCGGTAGTAGGCCGCTGGGTCATACAGGGCAGTATGGAAGTGTATTAGGTAGTCTGTAGGCTCGCCAGAGCTAAGGTGATGATCAATGTAGATGTTTAGTGGGTTTTCTGGGGGTTCAATTTTAATGCTTTTATTAGAAGGCGGAGCACATCTAGTGGTTATGTTAAGAGTCTGGTTTCCTCTTAGGTCCAAGGTGAACCTTTCCTGTCAGGGTAGGGAGCTTTGGTTTTCCAAATCAACTAGGAGTCTTGTTCCTTATCGGGGGTGTTTCTGCTCAATGGCGGACCTTATGGGTCTCCTGGCTCGAGCTTCTATGCAAGAGCTTGCACCTCTCCCCTTATAGCTTTACAGAGTCGATAGAGCCAAAATTTGTTTCCATTTACTGTAAAACCAAAGAGGTTATGGCAAAATCCTACAGCATGTGTGTGTCCTGTGTTCAATGCATGTAATGTTTCGTGACCCTAATGATTCATGTATGCATTCATGATTGTGATATAGCAAGTAGCTTTGCCCGTCTTTGTTGCGACCATTCAGAAGTCTGTGTCTGGGTGTCCATCCCTTTCAATAAGCATCCTATCATCTTTTGATGCCATTCTCATTTGGTTGATCATTCATGCGCGGGCATTGGTGCTGAAAGATTTCATGCAAGATAAAGAGGGAAGATGTTTCATTAAGTAAAAGGAATCAAGTCTAGTCAAGTACAATCCATCTTACAAATTACAAGTAAAATTTGATGGTTGTATTTATTCGGCCTATACTATCCTTCCGAAGGTGAAAACTATCAGTGCCTGACCTATTTCCCTCAATACTTCTAACTCCAGCATTGTCTGTATCCTTAACCTTCTATTTTCTTCCCCTTTTTCCTTTCTTTCTCTATATGGCCAAGGTGCAGACAATGAGGTTTTGCCTCAGAGCCTAAGCCATGACTAGCAACTGCGGCACTGTGTGTTCAGCTATGGGGCTGAAGTGGTAGTTGCCACCCGAACCGACATCAGGAATGTCTTACAAGGTGTACACCCTGATTCCTTTTAAGAATACGAAAGGTGCATTGACCTTAGAGATTCAAGGATCAGACTTATCAATTCTTAGCATGTGATTCTTTATCCAATACTCTTAGTATTATACCAACCTTCATTCCTTCTAACAAAGCAATAAAACATATAACAATTATAACCTACCTTTTACATACAAACATGCCATAGTGAGTTTCTAATAATAAACAAGAGTTAATTTTAACAATTACCAACCATTAATTACGGTTAATTAACATGCATAAGTCATAACAAGCATATAACACATCAACACAACAACACAACCTAGGGTTTCTACCATTTTAACCTAAAAACATTACCAAATAAGCATTATTAATCAATTTCATGCATAAAATCATCTAAACAGTTACCAAAGAAGGTTCAGAAGCTTACCTCGTCGCTACATTCCATGTGAAAACTATTGCACGCAAGCGATCCTAACAGAACAGCATGGAAGGAACAACAACAGAGACCAATGCCACTCAAGAGACTGGCATTTGGGCCCAATGCCACTTACCCACAAGCGTTTGGGCCTAACACCACCCCTGCTTATGGCGTTGGTTTCCAAACAGAAAACAGAGAATGTGATTTGAAAAAAAAAAACAAGGTTTTCGGGTTTACCAAGCCCAAAAAATACCCATACAGAAATGAAAATGCATAAAATAATCACCAAAACATGTCATAATGGATGAAACATGGCAAAATAACCTAGATCTAATCATGGCATGCATTAAAATGCAAAAAGATGTAAACTTTATGTGCAAAACATCAAAAGATGCAACCTTTTGAACATAAAATATGCAAAAGAGGCAAACTTTATACATAAAACAATAAAACAACATGATTTCACATGCTAATATGCAAAGAAACAAACTTTGTTAATTAAAACATGCACAGATAACAACTTTATGCAAAAACAAACGTGTTCATGCTTTAGAATGACATTTATAAAGTAGATCTGGCATAGAAACATCATTTAAACATTTAGGATGCAAGCTTATCACATGAAACATTAAAAGATCACAACTTTAAACTAAAAAAAAGCTTTATGCATGAAAACATAAAAATATGATAACTTTATGCATTAAAACACAAAAAGACACAACTTTTATGCATTAAAAGCCAAGAAAACATGATTTTTATGCAAAAGAAACAACGTTTATGCAAAAGAAACGATTTTTACACAATAGAACAAAAAAAGAAAAGGTTTTTATGCATGAAAAACATGTAAATAACATCAAACATATCAGATGTGAACATATAAGCACATAAACATGAAAAAGAAACAATTTTTTTAACAATTATTATGCATGAACATGGCATTTAATGGCATTTAATCAAAAGAAACATGCAAAAACATCATTTAATCATGTAAAACAAAAGGCAACAGCAACATAACAAGCAAAACAATGTATTCATGACATACAAATAATGAAACCAAGGAAAATACAAAGAAAATATAAAAGAAAAGATGACTTACCACTTAGGAAATTGGCTGGAAGCGCTTGATAGCCCTCAGATCTAGTTTGAGTGACTTTCTTGTTGCTTTTTATTGATTAGAAGCTGTTGGAACGTTGCTTCAATGGATTAGAAACTCAAAAACCACCTCTTGAATGCAAATGATGACACCTTTAAGAGCTTTTGTGCTTGTAATGTCAAAAACCAATGTAAGGTAAAGTGTTTTTAGCTATGAATGAGTTTTAGAGCGTTAGCATAACAAACTAAACCCTAAAATTCTTATGTAATGTCTGCCTCCCCCTAAAACCTAGTTTTAGACAAGTATTTATAGTCGTAATACCTTAAAACTCAAGCTAGGGTTACCATAATCAGTTTCCTAGTGAAAAACAATGACTTGAGCTCAAAGTAAAGGATAATTTGGATAAAAATAGCCCTCCAGGGCTTTAGGACACGTGTACGTCTCGTACGGGCCATTACGAGCCAAAATAGCCCAAAAATGAACTTTCTACAACTGAAAATGATCTATTGGCGTTAGGGGCCCAATGCCAATCTTCCTTGTGGTGTTGAGCCCAACTCTAGTCACATGAGTAGCATTGGGCCCAACTCCACTTGGAATAGTGGCTTTGGGCCCAATTCCACTCTTTAGAGTGGCGTTGGGCTCTTTTGGGCCTCTGGACGTTTGATTTTGTAAAAACTTAAAACTGAGAAAATGTGTGGAATGGCCTCAACTACTAACCATCAAAATTTCAAGTCATTTGGACTCTCGTAGAAAAAGTTATGATGAAAATCGTCTGAAAATGCATCGTTTACGCTCAAAACCGGATTTTGGAGAAAAATATGTTATGGAAGCTTAGAAAACATTCAAAGTGAAGTAATGAAATCTCTAAAAGCAATTGTCAACTCAATTCATGCTATTTAAAACATGAATGTTCATCACTTGGCCTCCGAACCGCTTCCATATTCCTGCATCACAAATTTGGTGTTAACAGTTTGCCCCTGCTTTGTCGAAGGTTTGTAGTATTATCCAATAATATGGAAAATGACGAGGAAGCCAAAACACATAATTTTGAAAAGAATTACGTACCTCGACTTCGGTGTGCAAAGGTTAACCTTGGACCTTAACTGCCTTGGCTTAACTACTCGGGGATTTACCTGATTAGACTCTCAGGGTTTTGGATCTTAATCTTGGACCTCAGCTGCCTTGACTAACTCCATGAGGAAATATGAAATTCAGGAATACTATCCATGTTATGAATTGAAATGCTCTCCAAATGCAGGAATACTACCTTGGCATAAGAATTGGAATACTATCCAAATTTAGGAATACTATCCTGGCTTGGAAGTTGGAATACTATCCAGATGCAGGAATACTATCCTGGCACAAAGAGTTGGAATACTATCTAGATGCAGGAATACTATCTTGGCTTGGGAGTTGGAATACTATCCATATGCAGGAATACTATCCTGGCACAAAGGGTTGGAATACTATCAAAATGCAGGAAAACTATCCTAGCACAAAGGGGTGGAATATTATCCAAATGCAGGAATACTATCTTGGCTTGGGAGTTGGAATACTATCCTGGTTGCTACACTGAGGAATGTCTATTTATTGAGACTCAGATTCTATAATATTCTTCTCTAGGAAAATGAAATGCTTTTGTCTTTCATGGACTACCACCGGGGATATATCTGTCACCGGAACAACTCCATCGGGGAGACAAAAACTATTTTGGTTATCAAAAATATCTGACTTGGTTATCAACCGAACATTTATTAGAATAACTCCACTAGGGAATACAAACTTATTGAGATAGGTCCATTGGGGAAAATCTTTAATTCTGAAGAATCTCAAAGAAAACTTCCTCAAGATATTGCTGGCACCATTCCACTGGGGAAATTCATCCTTTTAGACATAAAACTACCACTTGTATGCCTAACCTTGCTCCAAATATCTTGTGGATTTGAAACAAGAAAAGAGATCTCTGAAAAAGAATTTTTTGAAATGTCTGTAATTTCTTCTATAATCCTCTGTCATCTTTTGTCATTCTGATTGCCATTCTTACTAATCCTCTAAAATTTGCCCCAAATTGGACTCAAATTGGCCTCCTTTGGCCTTAATTTTGATTTTGGACCTATTTGCAATCAAACTTCTGTCCTTATTTAAAAATTCTCTTCAAGGACCAAAATGATAATTTACCAAATTGGCATATAAGATGGCGGGCTGCACTATATTTTTGCCAAAAAAATTGAAAAATTCTACCCAAAGCTTCATTTCTTCTCATTTCTTCATTTCTTAACCAAATCAACTCAAACAAAAAGGCAAAATGGCTGATAATCTGGATCTAGAACCCACGAGGAACCCGATTAGCCTCTTTCGGGTTAGAGAGGAGGTGTTAAGAGCTGATTCTGGTGGAATTCAAAGAAGAGGAAGAATTTCTCCACTTTCAAATGCTATATTCAACTTCTGTGGCTCGATTGAAGACCGGGTAAGTATCCAAACACTTCAATTTGTTTGTATATTGACTTGGTATTGTAAAATTTGTCAAAAATCTACAAAATAAACCTGAATTAGCTGCCAACTGGACTGTCCCGAGCTCAATGCCACTACCACGAGTGGCGTTGCCGGCAACGCCAGTTGTATGACCGGCATTAGTGGCAACGCCACTACTGGGATTGGCGTTGAGCACAGTCCTAGTCCCGGCAGTGACTTTAAACTCTAAACAGGCTTCTGATGCATGATTTGATGATTTAACGTGTAAAAGTAGACTGATGTATACAACTTATGAATGATTTAGACATGACTTACACATTTTATAAACAAATTATGATAATATATGATGAAAATAATAAAGAAATAATGTTAAAATAATATATAAATGTATAAATGATGCTTATGAATATAAATGAAGGATTGAATACAATTATGCATGAATAAATGTTCTGTTGGCTTTCATAATTAGAAATAAAGAACGTATGCAAGGAATTAAATGACTGAGTTAGGAGATATACTTGTTATTTATCTTGTAGGGGGATGAGACTACCTTTACCTATAATGGAAACTTCTCTAGGGTCAGAGTAGTTTGGAGAGGATTACCTCTGGATGTGCAAGCCTTAGTACTTCAATCTGGGTTTGGCCCTCTTCTTTCCACGTTTCTTGAGAATGTGGACGAGCACGTGAGCTCTCGATGTGATCACCATTCCATGCAAGCGTTGATGGAGCGATGGTTTAAAACTACCCACACATTCCAGCTGCCATGTGGGGAGTATACTCTATCTCTAGCTTCTTTTTCTGCCATTACTAGATTGGCTTGTGTAGGCGAGCGAATCTTCTAGGATGGAGGGATATACTCTGTTCATCGTGATGTTCAGAATGAGTATATTTTCCAGATGTTAGGCATGGTTCCTAGGTGGAAGAGCTCCAAGAAGCTCTATGTTGATGCATTAGCTAGACACCTTTCGAGCTATAGGTCAGAGTTCGATTGGATGTTTGATCAAATGGCCCGCGTCTTCATTCTATACCTGCTAGGTAGCACTATCTTCTGTTATACAAACTCTACCATCAGATTGCACTTCATCCCTATTCTTAGGGATTTTGACCAGATGAGCGGGTATGACTGGGGCTCCCCCGTTTTGGCCTATCTGTACCTTTGCATGGATAGGGTTTCTCATGGTGCTGTGAAGTTCTGCGGCTTTTGGCATGCCACTTATGTGAGTTATTTTGACTCTTGCTTCCTTCGATTACTTCATTTACTTTATACTCCTCTGACTCTTCTTTTACAAGTCTGGGCTATTGAGTTGAGCTTGATTTTCCAATTCTTCCCACTAGAGCACCGATATATATTCCATGTCCTTAGACGTTGGGGTTTATAGTGATTGTGCATTCATGTTGCTGACATTAATGGTCATTGTGTGTATCTTAACTCACTGACTACCTCTAGAGTAAAACAAATGAAAACAGATTTGTTAGTTCAAAGCAATTGATATGAGTTCAAAATACTTACCTTAACTCTTCCTATTTCAATTTGACAGGGGATGGATGGGCTAGATGGAAGGATTGCCATCCTATGTCATTACGTCCTTGCCCAAGGATGACTTGAGGATTCTTCTGGAGGGTCAAGACTTAGGATGTGGTTCCTGGGAGAGAGGACTCGACACCAGTGTATGATCGGCTTTCGCAGAAGGCCTCATGATCCTCCTATTGACATGTTCTGGGGACATGAGCTATCGAATAACACCCTGGCTACAGCTCTTGATGGCTTTGAGTGTATATCCTTGCATTCTCGCTCCAAGGATTATGCATCTTTCTTGCGTTCGAGGTGCCTCCAGACTCTACCTTTATCACCAAGGATGCTTGCTAAGGTAAAATGCTACCTTTTCTTTACTTTTCTGATAATTATACATCTTGCTTACATGACACATAATTACTCTTTTTCAGATATCCATGGGTGTCGTGACCTTCTCCAGTTCTGATGAGGATGAGGATGACGGAGATTCTAGAGGTTCGGATGATGCCGATGATTATGCCCCCTAGCCTTGGCCTGTTGTTAGCCCCGAACTGAGTAGGAGGACCCGTGCTTCCACTAGAGGAGCTATGCCAAGTTAAGAGGCTGCTAGACCTCGTTCATCCCACTATGCATCCAACAATCAAGAAGATAAAGTGCCGGGCCACATCACAGAGTATCCTTGGCTATCAGTTCATCATAGGACTATTGCTGGTCTAGTTGAGCATACTTTCCATCCTACAGCTGATCCTTCCATTTCTTACACAGATGGATGTACTCATGTAAGTCATCTTGACATTTTCCTTCATTTTATACCCGTATCTGGATTCTAACTCTTATTCACCAGGTTTCAATCGATGAGGTTTCTTGACTATCATCATACTTTTTGGCCAGTAAGGCCCATCTAGTAGAGACTTGCAATTCATGGAGGCAGGCCCATAGCCTTTCTTACAAGATGGTTGCTGAGTTGAAGGTTCAGATTGCAGCATTGGACATCCTAGCTGAAAGAGCTGGTGGGGTCCAGATTGGTGAGCAGCATGTCGATAGTGAGACTGAGATTCAGCCAGCAGGTAGTGATAAGGATGACTCTGAGGAGTCTGAGGAGGAGGAGGATGAGTAGATGTCCTTATTTCTGTATCTCAACTTTGACATGTACCTGTATTTCACACATTTGGTACAAGTATGCGGATGTATGCATGATTGTTGGACATTATGGATGCATGTATGTATGTTTCCTATATTAACGTTAGCAAATATATGCAAATTTTCTAGCTAATACATATGTATGCACATGATTTTGTTGATTTATGCATGTATGTCTTTCTTATGAGTTCTTATCATGAAATGTATGAATTTTTGTGCATGGAATCCTCCTAGAATCCTAAAAATCTGTGTCGATCACCGAATCACTGAGAGGAACTAGGCCAGGGCCCAATGCCACTCAGGGGAGTGGCATTTGCCACCAATGCCACTGATGGACAGGCGTTGAGTGGTAACGCCACTCTTTTGACTGGCATTGGTCAGCAACGCCACTCCTTCATCTTTGGGCTTTTCTTCATGATTTTTCACTATGTTTTGACTCCTTTTCAAACCAAGACTTCCTCATGCCTCCTGCGTTATAAATAGAACCTTTAGGGTAGCCTTGAATTAATAGAAAACACACTCTTTAGAAGTTCTTCTAAATCATAAAGATGTTCTGGAAGTCTACAAATACTCTTAGAAAACATCTAAGAAGCATGGAAATAGAAACCTGGAATTCCTTAGACCAATACCACCTTGCAGAGTTCAGAGCTTTCCTAAATTTACCATTCGACATCAAACTCCTACATGCAGCTTCGGAATGCTGGAGTACCGAACACCATGTCTTCCACTTCAACGGAGTCAAATTATGCCCCCTTTTTTGAAGAATTTGAAGGTATTCTTAACAAGTTGCACCATTCTAATGCTCCTATAGCATTGCCCTCTGCTTATAATTAAACTCCAAAAACCCAAGCTGGTTTCTTTGGAATAACCCTAGGTCAGATACTTCCATGTATTGAGGGTCAATCTTTCCTGACTCAACCCTTGTTGGAACTAGGGAGTTCTAAGCCAAGGAATAGCAGGTCTTGGCAAAAGATCACTAGCTTCTGTCTTTATGCACAATTCCTACTAGTTTCTACTGAAGGCAGAGGTACCTTTCAGATTGATCATGTTCTAGAATAGGTTGACAGTGGTCATAACCCCTTCCCTATCATCTTGGCTGAAACCATTGTTGGTTTAGACTCCATCAAGCATACTCAACGCATTTGAGGCAGCCCGTTACTTCTTCAGGTATGCATCTTTGATATTGCTTCTATGTTCTCTTCCGTTGACCTTGATTGACTTACCCCGACACTTCTTTGACCAAATTTGGTTGAAGGAAAAGCTAGGTGTATTGATGCCCCCAATAAACCCTATGACTTAGAGGCCTCGACAGTTTCAATCTAGAGGACTTGTGTTGTCCATGGCTGAATGTGCTGCATTAAAGATTTTTGGCGGTTGGACTAACTTTCTCTTATCTAGGAATAAGGAGTCGATCTGATGGCATTGTCCATTGTGGAAATTGAGCTTTTTCACTACCTCTGTGATAGATGATTATGTACAGATTGCTAGCTTCAGTACTGTCACCTTTTATACTCCATCTAGAGTCTGTAGGCAGTATGAGGCAGCTCAAAGAATATTACATCCCGTTCCATCCTTTACTCCTTATGCTGTTACTCCATTCTTCCTAAGGGAGATCCGTTCTCACTGGGTAGTAGATCTTTTGCAAGGAATCTGAGCTTTACCGAGGGACCAACTACTGATGATGAATACAAGGCTTAGGTTGATCTGGTAAGTGCTACTGTTGACCTGTTCATATTATTACAAATATGGATCTCATAGCATGGCTTTATTTGCAGGCTAAGCTGTCTGATGATGAAGGCAAGGGTGCTCAATTGTATGTTACAAGCAACAGAAATAATGCAAAAAGAGCAAGAGAGGATGCAAGGAAGGATATGAATGCAGCTTTGATAACATCAAGTGGCTAAAGAAACACAAAAAGAATTAGGTCTCATAACCATTTCATTTATTCATGTAATGTTTTAGTTTTTAGTTATGCAAACACAGAATCAAGTACTATAAGAAAGTTTGACACTTTTCTTTTGCAAAAGATTCATTGTATTCATAATATCACAATAAGCATACTTTAGCTTTTACATTTGATATTACTGCTTCCTTACTTTCTTTTCTCATTGCCTTAATTTTTGCCTAGACTGCCTCTTTGTGAAGTTTTCACCCTAGCAAGCTGTTTGCCCTAATTTTTGCCTAAAGTGCCGTTTTGCAAGGTTTTCACTCTAGCGGGCTCCCTTATTTTGCATGAGCCGCCCAAATGGGTTTTCAACTCATCGAGATTTATTATTTTCACATATTTTTCTAAAGGTAGTATTTCTTAAGATGATCCATGTTTATGGGTTGCTCGAACTCATTCCCTTCTAGATCTGAAATCTTTATAGCTCCCTTAGACATGATCTTCTTGACCAGATATGGACCTTCCCAATTAGGTTTGAACTTTCCTTGAGGATCAAATGTAATGGGCCTGTCCTGCTTCAACACCCAATCTCCTTCTTTGATTGGCCTAACTCTGACTCCCTTGTTGAAAGCCCTTGCTACTCTTTGCTGATACACTTGCGTATGATGGAGAGCTTTATTCCTACTTTCCTCTAAAGACAGTAGCTGCTTATACCTTGCCTCAGCCCATTGTGCTTCAGGAATTTGGGCTTCTAGTATCACTCTCAATGATTGAACTTGGGACTCAATTGTCATTACCGCTTCACCTCCAAACACCAATGAATATGGTGTTTCCCCTGTTGTACTTCATATGGTTGTGTTGTAACCCATGATTGCAAAAGGTAGTTTATCTACCCAATTTGGCCAGGATCTTCTTAATAGTCTTGTTAGTTGCTTCAACTGTTCCGTTAGCTTGTTACCTGTAAGGCGAGGACTTATGATGCTCAATCATTTTCTTTTCTAGTAGATCCGCAGTTTCTCCCTGGAATTGCACACCATTATTTGAAACAATGTGATGTGGCTTCCCAAAGCGGTTGATGAGCTTCTTATTGATGAATTTAGCAATACCCTTTGCCATGACAGTTGGCAGTGAGATGGCTTCCACATACCTCGAAAAGTATTCAATAGCCACCACAATGTACTTATGACCATTGGAAGCTATTGGCCTTATCTCTCCAATGTTGTCTATCCCCCAAGCTGAGAATGGCTAAGGATATGTTAAATTATGAAGCTCGGTTGGTGGTAAATGTATCTTATTCCCGTGTAACTAACACTCATGGAAGTTTCTGACCATGTCGATACAATCTCTATCCATTTTATCCCAATAGAATCCTTGTTGGACTATCTTCTTTGCTAAAGTATGCCCACTCATGTGGGGTCCACACACTCTTGCGTGAATCTCCTTCATGACTTCTTCCTCTTCATATTGGTCTAAACATCGAAGTAGTATTCCATTCAAAGCCCTTCTATAGAGTATCCCCTCATGGTGAGTGTAGTTTCTCGAACTAACTCTTAAGGCATGTTTCTGCTTCCCATTAGCTCCTTCTAGATATTCTCTCTTCTCTAGGAATTTCATAATTTCATAGATACATGGCTTCTCCATAGGTCCATTCATTATCATTACCCGCTCTCTTTGGTAGCAGGGGATTCTGGCTCTACACATCACTAGAGGTTTTATAGCTACATCTCTAGGATTGTCCCACATGGATGCCAAAGTTGCTAAAGCATCTGCCATTTGATTCTCCACCTTTGGCAGGTGTGCAAAGGTACAATTAGAAATACTCAAGGTGAGCATCTGAATTTACTCTGCATAAGGCTTTAGTTTCTCATCTTTTACTTCCCAGTTTTCTGAAGCTTGGTTAATGATGAGCATTAAATCTCCATACACTGTGAGGTTCCTAACTCCTTTTGCAACGGCAGCTTCTATCCCAAAGAAACATGCTTTATATTCAGCCATGTTATTAGTGACTTTGAAATCTAACTTCTTAGCTAAAGGAATACTTTCTCCTTCAGGCATGATTAGGATTGCCCTCACTCCAGCTCCTTTGTGGTTCACTACTCCGTCAAAGTATAACTTCCATCCGTCCGCCTCTATCAGATTAAGTGACTCATCTGGGAACTCATACTCCCATGTTTCTTGTCCTTCTAATGGATTAAGGGCTTGAAACTCTGCTACTGCTCTCCCCTTGATAGTCTTCTTAGTCAAGTATTGTATGTCAAACTCAGTCAGCAATACCAGCCACTTAGCAAGCATCTCTAATAACATTATCGCTTTATACAAGTAACGTAATGGATCAACTATTGCCATAGCTTGAACCTGATAGGACTGATAATAGTGCATTAGCTTCCGTGTCGTCCATATTACTGCCAAGCAAGTCTTCTGAACAATGTCATATTTCACTTTATAGGATAACAGCTGTCACGGCCTAGTTTTAATTATTAAGGAATAAACATTAATAATATCATGCAATTTGCACCATAATTGTGTGTAATGAATTGCACAATATTGATTGGTAGAGTAATTTTTGAGAGCATCTAAGTTTATGGAAGTTTGGGTTAGTAAGGACCTAGTTGTAAGAAAAGTAGAGGAGCTATTTGTAATAGAAGTACGAGAGTTGGATTAGATAGTTAGTAGGAATAAGGTTGGGGGGTGGTGTAGGGAAAGATGTTTTAGAAGGTGGACAAGTGGCTTAGGATGGAAGGAGTGAGACAAGTGGCTCATGGAGGAAGGAAGGGTGACAAGTTAATTAATTAAATAATAGTTAGTGGACAATCTCTACAAAGAAATCCTACACCTTTTCCTTCTCATTTTCTCTTCATCTTCTTCATTTCTTCTTTTATTCTTCTTACTTTTTCCCTAAACTCCATTTTTGAACCTTAGAGCTTTTGAGTGAAAGGTATATTAAGTTTAGAGGAGTTTTTCTAAACTAGAAGCTTAATTGGCGGATTGGAAGCTTAATTGAGTAAGTATTGTGTTGATTGTTATGTAGGGTTTTAAGGGTTTTGGGGGTTTATGGTTGTTATTGCATATACATCTTATTAATGTATGTTAGAAAGATTAGTAGGTGTTAATTGTATGTTTGGCTATTGTTTTGGTTATTGAATTGTTTGTTAATTATATTATGATGGTTAGGAGGATCTAAAGGCGAAGGGATTGAGAGGGGAGGCCAATAGGCTTGAATTGGTTATTCTTCATCTTTTCTAAGTATTTAATTGATTAATTTTGTGTACATTAAGTGGAAATTGCTATAATTGCTTGATTGCTATGTTCTTGAGTTGAATTGTGTATTGAATTGATGATTGAGTGTTAATAGTTGAGCTTGAAGTTGTGTATTGATGATTT
>CANYLF011338179.1:0-14399 GCA_948193215.1 Bocquillonia castaneifolia | reverse complement strand
TTGTTATGGCAATGCCAAATTTTGAAATCGAGAAACTCAACAATAGTATGATTTTTGTCTTATGGCAAGTTAAGATGCGTGCACTGTTGATACAAAATGGGTTAAAGGAAGCACTTCTGGAGAAAGAGAAAATGCCAGCTACTTTGACGGAAACCCAAATTGAAGAAATTGATGAAAGAGCCCTTGCTGCCATTCAGTTATGCTTGTCAAATGAGGTCATGCGAGGAGTCATTCATAAGAAGGCTGTCATAGATTTGTGGAAAAAGCTTGAATCGCTTTTTATGAAGAAAAGCCTTACTAGCAAGCTTGTTGTGAAGCACTGGATGCATATGCTCAATATGGCAGAAGTTACACCGTTGAAATCACACCTTGATGAGTTTACATCCATTTTGATGGACTTGGAAATTATGGATGTCAAGTATAATGAAGAAGATTTGGCTCTCATGTTACTTTGATCTTTACCTCCTTCTTATAATCATTTTAGAAATACTTTAATTTTTAATAAAAAAAACACTTTCTATGGAGGATGTAAAAGAAGCACTATTCTCAAAGGATCTTATGGATAAGGAGTTTGTTCATAACACTTACCAGAACCCAGTAGATGGTGCACTGGTTTGTAGAGGTGCTAAAGGAAGAAATTCCGGTAGCAGTTCCAAGCATAAAAATTTGACCTGTAATTATTGTAAAAAGAAAGGGCATATTAAGACTGATTATTTTAAGTTGAAAAATAAACAACAACATAAGGAGGAATCCGTTGAAGCCAATGTTGTTAGAAATGAGTCTCGAAGTGAATTTTTTGTTGTGAATGAAGAAAAGGCCGCGTCCAGGCAAGGATGGATTTTGGATTCTGGTTGTCCATATCATGTCTGTCTCAACAGTGACTAGTTTTCCACTTATTATTTTTTTGAAGGTAGAGCTGCATTTATGGGCAACAGTCAACCTTGCAAAATTGCTGGCATTGGTTCAGTCAAAATTAAAACACATGACGGTATTGAGTTCACTTTAGTTAATGTTTGACATATTCTAGATATGTCTATGAATCTCATCTCTTTGTACACTTTGGATATTGGTGGATTTAATTTTGTTGGTGGCGACGAGGTTTTGAAAATCATTAAGGGTGCCACATTTGTGATGTCAGCTCGTCAAGTCTGTCGTTTATATGAGCTTCAGGAATTTGTCATTACAGGTGCAACTGCTATATTATCTTCTTTTATAATAAAGGCTTAAATTTTTTATTTCTAATATAGTTATTTTCAATTTAGTCATTTTCAAGGACATAATTGAAAGAAAACTTTTAATAAAGGTTAAGTTATAATGTAGCAAATATCTAAGGACTAAACTAATAATTGACCATTACTAAATAAATTAAACTGAATTCTCTAAGAAGAATAACCAATAGCAACGGTAGGAAAAAAATTTTCTTTTTTTTATTTTTAAATTTTCTTATCTTCCTTAATTTCTCATACAGGGTAAGAATTAAAAGATTTTAGTGTGTCTAAGGATTCATGGTGAAATCCTTATGGCAACTAAGAGGGAAGGTGAATTGGTTGGAAATAAAAATTAGAAACTTTAATGAAGATAGGTGGAGAAGAAGAAAAGAGAACACAAGAGATTTATAGTAGTTCGGACAATAAATGTCCTACATCCACTTTCCAATATACAATTGGGTATTCCACTAATCTTCAACAAGATTACAATAAGAGTTTTCATAAGTTAACTCACAACTTAGTGTTTGTAAGGCTCACACCAAACCTTTACGAGAATTTTTCTAAGGCTCACTCAAAACCTAACTCAAGTGTTTTTATGGCTTACACTCAAAATCCTAAACCCAAGTGTTTTTAAGGTACACACTTAAACATTTCCTTTTGTTTTAGTGTCTCACACAATACAAAAAATAATGTGAAAATTATAAGAAGAAGAATGAATGCTTTTGCTCATTATTACGACACAAACTCTCAAATAACTTATGAATATTGTAACTATTAATTGCTATTCTTTTTTCAAGCTTCTATGTGTATTTTGATGCCTCAAATACCTTCTTTATAGGCAAGAAATCAGAAATGATCGTTCTTAATCAACCAAGAAATTCAAACTTGATTGGTGAGGCTCCATTCTTCAAGGCTGCCAGCTTGCTTGACAAATGTAGCATGTCTTCTTCAAAATTCAATATCTCCAGCTATACTCATTGAAAAATTATGATTCATTTTTTTTTACAAACTAAACATCATACCTTTTCAATAATATACAACTCGTTTTCTAGAAGTTTGTAGATGTTTTCCAATAATTCAAACAATGGACGCCTAAAGCATATGACTTTCAGCTGGAGCAATTTGTATTCAAACATGAATAGCTATTTGTACCAAAATTCAAAATGCTTCATTGTTTTTTGCATTGAAAAGTAGATTTCCAGGGCTACAGCTCCACCAAAATTCACATTTAAATATTTTTCTATAAGTTTTTGCATAATTTTGAATACAACCTATGTGTGCAGTCCCTTGTCTGACAACATGACCATAAATCACTCAAAAATTCATATCTTTAATTTTTCAACTCCAAAAATTCAAATAGAAATTTTTCTGAACACTAGACATATTAGGCTTTCAATCCATATAAATCTATAATATGATTATTGCCCAATCAGTGCAGTTTATTCAAATAAAAAAGCCCATCCGAATTGAACTCTGCACATTTAGTTTTCCTTAAGTCCTAAACTTCCAAAATAACATGTCCAATGTAAAAAAATTGTAGGTTCAATTAGCACAATAAAAATTTTATCATTTTACTCCATGTCTTTAACTATTAACTTAAAAACTCTTACCAATTAATCCAAGTATTTTATTGAGGTTTACACTTGAACCTATCCTCCTAAGCTGTACACCATTACCCCAAGTGTTTTAATGAGGTTAACACTTAAACCTATCCGATTAATTCATGTTCACTCGACTAAGATGAGACTATCAATCTTGTACAAAATGTTTACTTGATTAAATGATAATATGCATCCATTTATAATGTGATACCTGAAAATACTTAATAAACATATTAGTAAACAACTTAATATTTTACATCATCAAAATCACGAATGAAACCTCAGGGCTAATACATGGTTTCTCAACCTTCATTTTGACATAAATATTTTCAAAATTATCAGTTAAAATTCACAAATATGAGGTAAGAATTTCTAACCATCTTTCCCCTTTCCATTAGATCAATCTCTAAAGCAGTTTTTTTTTTTGTATAAAAGTAGAGATATTACTTTTTCTTATTCTTCTTTGATGTATATAGATGTTTTGACATTTTTTTTAGGATGTAATGTATTTCCTAAGTAGTTGATGTAGCCTTAAGTGTGCGAAACTAACTATTTTAGGATTCCACTTCTTGTGGATTAATAATATCCTCATTTATAAAAAAATTTTAATTCAATTATTATTTCATAAAACCAAAGATATATTTATAATCTAGAGCTTGAAAGGTGTTTACTTGTGTTTTCAAAATTTATTTATGATAACTTTGAGCTGAAGGCTTGATGGGCCCCACATTAAAAATTTGTTCAATTATTTTCATAAATTAGAAAAAAAAATAAGAGTAAATTTCATAACTAGATATTAGGTTAATTATGCATAGATTGTTTTATAAAATTCTAGAATGAAATTTTTGGTTTATGTCTAATGGTGATTGAGTTATTAATCGAATTAATGGACTGCTTTAACGCGTAATTAAATTAATTTGAGTATATATGTGAATAAATGAGCATAATTTGAGTTGTAAAAGGAGTTGTGTGGAATTATTAGAATTAAAATTTTTTTGGTAAGAAATTATTAGAATTAAATTGAAGTATCGAACTAATTGAGTATTAATTATTTTTTTTATAAATGGAAAATATATTAAAAAACCACAATGAGTGGCAAAAAAAAAAAAACAAGAATAGATGGTTTCGAACACTTAAGGCTACATGACCTATTCAAGGGGAAGAAATAGCCAAATGCAATCTAAAGATTACTCCAAGACATCTAAAAACATCCATAGAAGAATAAGGAAAAGAAGCATTTTTAGTTCTAATCATTAGAGAAATACATTTAAGTAAAGTTCCTTCCATATTAGACACCTTCCTTTCAAAAATTCTTTGGTTTCTATTTTTCCATATTTCTTTTTTCTTTTTTTGATAAATGGAAGTATTATTAAACAAGCCACAAGAAGTGGTAGAGAAATCCTGCTAAGAAGGATTCACATATAAAAGGCTACACCATCTTAGGAGGATTGAAAGAACCTAATGCAGATCAAAAACAGCTGTAAAGGATCTATACACATTGAAAGAAGAATAAGAAAAAGAAGAATTCCTATTCTTAAAGTAAAAAACAGCCTGAGCAATACAAACGATAATAGTGCCTTCTATGTTTGTAGATTTCCTGTAAAAAATCCTTCTGTTTCTGTTTTTCCAAATCTCCCACACCAAGAAATACCATAAGAAACACCAGAGAATCTTATAAGGAGAAGAACGCAATATTGATGTCTAGAACTCATAGAATTAAGTTAAAGAATTTGGCATGGCAGAAGAGACTCCGACTACTTTGAAGAACCAATTCCAAACAGGCCAGGAGTTAACACAATTGAGAATAATATGGTCAATAGTTTCCTTACACCCAACACAAAGATGATAAGAATCTAAAGTGTTAAGCTTAATGCCTCTAGAAGCAAGAAAGGAATGAGTGTTTGCCTTTCCGAGACATGCAACCATGCAAAGTGAAGAGCTCTAGGCAAAGCGAGGGCTTTCCACAGCTTTTTAAGGACTGCTGCAGTTGTATCTTGATCACTAGTGGTTTTAAAATACCGAGTGAACAAGGCAGGCCTATACCCCTTTGTTTTGCCCAACCAAAGCACCTTATCCAACTCCCCATTTTCTGCCACTGCTCAGCAACATTATTGATATCAATTCCGCCAATCAAGTTCAAAGGCACTGTAGAAGATAATAAACTCCTTAGCTCTTCAGTTGCCAGGACAAATAAAAATGGGGATAGAGGATCCCCTGTCTTACCCCCTTACCGGCACTGAAATCTTAGATGAAGAAAGCAAATTATGCATCTAGGAAATCCATTTATTGCCAAAATTCATTCTTTTTAAGGTTGCAAGCTGGTAAGGCTAGGATACACTATCAAAAGCTTTTTGAAAATCCAGTTTCAGAAGTATCAGGGGCTACCTCTTAACTTTTGCCATGTGAATAAGTTCATGAGCTGAAAAAGAGCATTCAAAAATATTCCTTCCTTTAATAAAAGCATGCTGAGAACTGGAAATCAAAGAGGGAATGGAAAGGGACAATATGTTCATAAGGACCTTGGATATCAATTTACACATGCCATGCACTAAGCTGATAGGATGGAAGTCCTTTAACAGAGTAGAGCCTGTAATTTTTGGCATCAACAATATAAAAGAATAATTAAGGTTTGTAGGAATATTATCTGTGTTATGAAGATGATGAAAAAGATTCATTATTTTTTCTTTAGAATCCTCCATGTTCTTTTGTAGAAAAAATCATTGAACCTATCAGGTCTTAGAGCTTTTGATTCTTCACAAGAAGTTAAAGCATTGTAGATTTCATCCTCTGTGAAAGGATTAGCTTAATGCAGTTGATTGCTCCTCCGAAAGTCCAGCAAAAGGCAGATCAAATAAGGAGAAAGGAGCTACTGACCCTGTTGAGAAAAGGTTCCTGTAGAAAGATCTTGTTGCTACCCGAATATCGTCTGGATTCTTAAGAATTTTAGTTCCATCTAACACTGATACAATCATATTATTTTTGTAGTGGACCGAGGCCATAGTGTGGAAGAATTTTATGTTGTAGTCACCCTCTTGAGCCCACTTCGACCTAGACTTTTGCTTCCATATTTGACTCCATTTTCTTTGATTCATTAAAGTAAGCCGATTTTAGCTTTGATAAATCCTCCATTTCATCAGTGGTAAGTGATCTGGAATCCATAATAATATCAAAAAGCATCTAATTTTTATTGAAAGGGAGACAGATTAGAAGATACATCACCAAAGGAATTAGAGTTCCAAGGAATAGTATAATATTACTTGTTGACATATAAGGACTGCCATAATTGCATAAATGTAACTAATGATTTTTGCATAACAAAAGCTATGTTAATATGCTTGAAAAACAAAATCCACAAGGGCCAAACATAACAACAATGAAGAACCACGTGATCTATCGACTCCTCTCCTCTAAGACAAGCCATGCACAAAGTGTCATCATGTTAATACCTCTATGTGCAAAGAATTCAAGAGATGCAGCCCTATCATAGCAAGCAAGTCAAGAAAGGTATCAAGGCTGTCTAGATATGCTTGAAGTGCCTATTATCATTATTTTAGACTTGTGAATTAACAAAAGAAATAAGAGAGGAAGTGTCCATCAACCATGCCCTTCCGCAAGAAGCAATCATCTATCGAATCATTATTATTGGGCCAAATCAATATGCTCGATGATGTGCTGCAAGATGGGATCATATTGTTGCTTTACAGAGATTCTCCTGCATTGTCTACATGATAGTGACTGACCTTGACCAACAATAGATGCAGCTAAAGCATTCTTGTCAATACTGAAAATACAAGGAAAAATCTGCATTAAAGGGCTGCCAGGAAACCATGAGTCATGCCAAAAATAAGTATTCTACCCATTTGCTATCTTCATAGAAACATTACATTGGAAAAAAATTAAAAATAATTTCATCCTTACTGCACATCTTGTGAATATTTTCCATAAAGTAGAGGAAAATATGATATCAAGATTTAAAAAATCATTCCAAGAGTGCAATCTCGAAGCCGAAACAACCACTTCAAACCAAATAGAAGAAACGTCTCTCTTTTTTTCAATTTCAAAAGGCAGTTGAAATGTAAGCTTTGATTTATAACTTGAAGAGAATTGATACCAAGACCACCATTTCCTCTATCTTTGTAAATCTCCTTCCAAGCAATATTGCAAAACCTCTAGAGCTCCCATTCCCTCTCCATAAAATATTCAGCATAAAACTCTCAAGCTTTTTCTGAACCAAAATTGGCATAGAAAACAAAAACATGTAATATATAGGCAAACTCTTCAACATTGATTTGATCAAAACCACTCTACCTAAAAGATTAAGAAGATTACATTTCTAAAGAGATAGCTTTTGTTGAAATTTCGCTATTATTAGATCTTAAAGCTTTATAGAGAAAGCCTTAACAATGAGGGGGATCCAAAGTATTTCATTAGAAGGCTCTCCACTTTGGGAAAAAAATTTCCAGCCATCGTATCAACATCTTGAGGGGACCTATTGGTCCCCGACACTGAGCTTTTGCTATATATAATAGATTTTAAGACTTGAAATAACTTTAAAACATCTCAAAAGTGTAATAAATTTATCAACATAAGCCTAATTGAATGGTAAGAAAAGCAAAGTGTTATCTGCAAATTGAAGAAGGTGTAGGGGATCACTCTCTCCTTCTACATGAATTCCATCCGCACACCCATTATAAGCTGTCTTTGCCAATAAACTATGAAGGCCCTCAACTGCCAAAACAAAAAAGAATGGAGATAATGAGTCTCCTTGTTTTACCCCTTTATGCATTGTAAAAGGAGAGGTCAGCAAACCATTTACAAGCACTAATATCTTAGAAGAATAAAGAAGATTATAAATCTAAGAACACCATTTAGCATCAAAATTCATTCTCATCATAACATCAATAAGGAAACTCCAAGAAACACTATCAAAAGCCTTTTGAAAATCCAATTTCAAAAGTAAAAGAGGTTCATTTCTTTTTATTAATAAATGGATCAATTCATGAGCAAGGAATGAGCAATCAGGAATATTTCTTCCTTTAATGAAAGCATACTGATAGGAAAAAATTACCTTAGCCAAAAAAGGAGAGAGTTGATTAACAAGTACCTTGGAGAGAAGCTTACACAACCCATGAACCAAGCTGATTGGTTGAAAATCTTTCAGAAAAACTGTTCCTCACACTTTTGGAATGAGAACCATAGAAAAATAATTTATGTCTGTAGGAACCTGAAAACTTTAGCAAACATATCCAAAATGTCCTTGTTCATAACACTCCAAGCTATTCTATAGAAATAGAAGTTAAAACCATTTGGCCCATTGCTTTAGATTCATCATAAGACAATGAAGCATTGTAAACCTCCTCTTATGAAAAATTTGATACCATTCCTATCAAATTAAAATTAGATATAGTATTAAAAGGAAACTCACAGATGGAGTAGGGCACCTTCATATGCGGTTTGAAAAGAATACTAAAAAATTTTTTGACTGCTTTCCGAATGTCATTTAGCTCCGAGAAGGTAGTAGAACCATCCAAAATAGCAAACATCAAATTTTTTTTCGTAATGGAAAGAAGCTAAATAGTGAAAGTACTTAGTTTTACGGTCACCACCCTGTATCCATTTAACTCTTGATTTTTGCCTCCAGAGTGATTCTAGGTTTTTTTCTAGCAGAAAATAAAGAAGCTCTCATACTAGCAAGCTCCTCTTCCCCAACCAAAGATAGTCCTCTAGAATCCATAATAGCATCAAATCCGTCCACTCTAGCATGTAACTTAGCAACACTAGTAGAAATGTTACCGATGGTACTCGAGTTCAGCTTTTAATTTACTTCATAGATGTCTCAATTTTTCACATAGAGAAGACAGATTAACATGATCATATTTCACCCAAAAATCACGAACTATGTCTCTAATATTCTCATTAGTCCACCAAGCATCAATGGATCGGAATAGCTTAGGACCAATTGATAGCATTATCGGACTTGAAAAGAATGGGAACATGATCAGAAGAATTTTTAGAGAGCGAAATGAGTACTCCATTTGGTCACAGTTGAAGAATATTAGGGGAGAAGAAGCATTTATCAATTCTTGACCTTGAGTGGGAATTCTGCTAAGTGAACTTCCTACCCAATAAAGGAAGGTCCACAACCCATGCATTATTGATAAAATCCTAGAAATCTAGCATATAGTTAGGACAAGTAGAGCAATTTAGTCTTTCACAAGGATGGAGAACATCATTGAAGTCCCCTTCCACAATGATTGAGGCATTAAAAACAAAAGAAGGCATAATATTATTCCACAAAATTATCCTATTAGTAGGAGAGTTAGGAGCATAAATAAGCAAGAATCTGAACATACTTCTTTCCCAAGAAAAATCAATCAAGATCCATCTATTACCCTTGTTGTGGTTAGAAGCATTTATAACTTTAGAATTCTATATAATAGCCAAACCTCCAGAAGCACGCAAAGAGGGAACACTAACATGATCAAAATCCAGGTTTGACCAAAGTGTACAGACTAGAAAATCATCAACAACCATCTTTTTTTTATTCCATAAGACCCATAATACAAAGATCATTTTTTCTAACAAAGACCAGATAAAATGTTGTTTTTGCCTAAAGGAAAGACCTCCTTGGCAATTCCAAACAACAAAAGAGAATAAATTCATTAGAAAAAGGATGATACATTGAGATAGAGAAATTCCTCATTGCACCTTGCATTGAGATCATTGCAGAAGTTCATTTCAAGAACGTTGATGATAGCTTCCTAATCTTTGTCATGAAAAAGCTTATGAGCCATTCCTATTTTCCAAGTCTCCTCAATCTCTTTTCTAACTAGTAATTGAGTTGCAGATTTAGGAAGCAATACCATCATTCAAGACCACACATCTAGAATCAGGAGACCCACTTTAATCATCATCAATCAACCTATCCTTCGGTGGAATGACCTTTGTCTTCCTACGGTGAGTGTTAATAAATGGTGAAATAGCCTCTCCATACTGCTGAGTCTCGAGAACTACCCCAACAAAACTATCTTCAACATTATAATCATCTAGAATCATATTTGGGGGAGGTTTCTACCGAAATTTTGGTAAATTCTCGTAAATTGTGTCGATAGATAAATTTAGAGTTAGCATTCCTATAATCATTTCTGAATCCTTTTTTTTTTCTAATAAGAATACCTATGATATTTAGCTTGCTCGGGTCAATAGGTTTGACGAAATACGAGTTCAGAACTGAAAGTTGACAAGGAATATGAATTTCATAAAAACTGTGAGTTAATATTATATTTATATTATGTGTAGTTGAATTGGTTGCTACATATATAATTGTTCACTTATTGCATTAAAAAGTATAAAATATTTTACTTGAAATTGATTATTAGTTATCTATACATATATATGCTTATAAAGAAATGTGATGTATGCTATTGCTTTGTTATTGTTCATTGGATTGATATGATTGAATTGTGATTGTGATTGTTGACGGTTGGAGGATAGTTATGGGATGAGCCACCTGGTGGGTGTCACTAGGCTATGTGCACACATGAGTCAGGTAAATAATTTTTGTATGGTGTTAAGTATGGGGCTTGTTCGATGAGGGTTTCCCAGGCACCGATCCTTTATTGATTTAACTATTGCTTGCTCGGTGAGGGTTTCTCGGGCGCCAGATGAATATTATTGGATTAAGTGATCCGCGTGGAATGAGAAAGCCTAAGAGGCTACAAGGGGTTAAAGGTCATTAGGTTTTCCACTTCGGTCTTCCACCTTTATTTGTCTGTTCTATTGTAACAGTTTTGGATTGCGTAACCATTTACATGACGTGCTTGTGAGTGTGTGTATTGCTTGATTGCGTGTATTTACGTGGTATATTATATATATAATATTAATTTAGATATAATATTAATTCACTCGGTGAGGTCTGACTCCCTTCAATTATATTTTTTCAGGTTATTCTCTAGAGTCAGACAATTCTTGATGGTTAGCTTTGCACTTTATTCTTCTATAAGGTTTATTGTTTTATTCTATTATAATCTAATTCTAGTTACTCTGTAGTTGTGTAAGCTAAAAATATTAATTGTATTATAGTGAATTTATAATTATTTGTTGAGAATTATATATATGTCGTTGATGATTATAAAATATTGATTTTAATTAAATTTGGAAATTGGATTTTAGTAAGATTCTGTAACTAATGGTATTTGAGTTAGACTTGTCATGAGTTTTGTTGACTTTAAATCTACTCTCTCTAGTGCCGGTACGACCTATGTTTGAGTAGAGATATTTAAATTTTAAATTTTAGGGTTAGGGGTTGAGTGGTTTATTCATAATTCTTTATCTTAATATTAATTATTTTTCTTTAAATTCTTTTGTCTTATTGCTATTTCTTATATTCCTAAACTCCTAGAATTTTTCTAATTAATTTAATTATTATAATAATTATTGAATTCTATAAACTTCTGTCCTATTAAATTATATAAACTTCCAATATCAGATTTTACGAGAAATATGTATCAAAATATTAACACATTGTCCCTTGTAAAATGACCATCTTCCTAATAAAGTGGGTCGTCCTTACAATAAAACAACACATCTAAAATAATTTCAACACATTGGGCCTTCCACATTTCACAATCCAAATTCACTACATTACCATCAATAATACTACCAATTTTTTTTTATATATAATTTGGCAATAGTGGGTCTCGAAATTGAGACCTTTCACCTCCTATTCACATGGATAATGTCAATCCATTTAAGGTGGATTGGTAATAATACTAGCAATTCGACAAAAAAAAATATTTAAATACAAGACCATAACATATATAACAATTCAAATATATCAAATTACATCTTTACTATGTTCAATTATTCTTTTAAATTTCTTACTCATTGTATTTCATTTCATTCTTCATACACCATTTCTCTTATTCTCCTCATAAAAAAAAATTCTTAATCTTCTCGATATAGTCTTACTATTACAATTCTATATAGGATAATAATCTTTTATATCCTCATATTTACACTAAATTTCAATTCTATCCTTACCTTTGAACTGTTTCAATTTGGTTTGCCGTAACACCTCCCTCTTTGTCGGGAAGGGAATGCCAAAAAGAAATCACTAAAATGGAATTCTTTCCCCTACAAAGTGGATGGATAGAGTGCCCAAATCTATTTATCTAATTGAGTAGTTCCCCTCCTATCCATCATGTTTGCAATTTATTTCAAGTCTATTCAATACTGACGAGACACGTTTTGAATGGTACCACATGTCCAAAATGGTTTCAAGTGACACTATTAAATGTTGGACATGTCAGTAAAAATTATATGATTGGATATAATTGAAATGAAAGATAAATGATTGGATAATTTGAAACAAACCGCAAATATGACGGATCAAATTGGAATGATTTAAAGGTTATGATAGAATTGAAATTTGGTGAAAATGTGAAGATATGTAAGACTATTATCCCTTATATATTTTAGTAATTAAACATTGATTAGACCAACTAGACATTTGGACATGCATTATAAAAAATTATCGAGACAACTTATGCACTCAGAAAAGCTTTTAACTCGTAAACAATAAGGAATTTAACTATGATCTAATTTTTTAAAAAAATGATCAACATCATTTATATTTTTTTTCAAAATTAAAAGAAAAGAATTCTAGGTGAGACATCCATCGTGCATGGTGGTGATGTGTGTGGCCCATACGCCATCGCAATTGATGGCAAATGGTTCATTCAAGCACCAACAGGTGTGCAAGAACACCAGGAAGCTTCACATATATACCACTAATATTTTAAAATCAAAATTATTATTTGTAAATAACAACTCTATATTTACCTTTATATCCTTATGACTTAATAATATTTATTTAACGATTATGCTCTTATGTATGATATTTTGTTATAACTAATAATATAAAATCATGATCCATGGTGTGTAAAAACCCGGACCGACCGAAAAACCAAACCGGACCGAACCAGTTTTGTGAAACTCGGTCCGGTCTATTTGGTTATTGATCCGGTCCGGTTTTCATTTTTAGAAACTTTGGTTTTCGGTCTTCGGTTCGGTTTTTAAGTTTGAAAAATCGAACCGACCGAAAAACCCAAATTATTTATTTTTTTAATTTTTATATTTATATAAATATATTTTTTATATATTTTACACATTATATTTATATTTTTCATACATTTTATATTTTTTTTGCTTTAAGAAATATATTTCATGATTTTCTTAATAAATAAGTAAATAAAATTTATTAATATTTGTTAAAATATTTAAAAAAATTAAAAAAAAATGAAAACTGACCGAACCAAACCGAAATGACCGAACTGATTTTGGTTTGGTCTAGTCCGGTCTAGGGGTAAGTACGGTCCGATCTGGTCCGGTCTTAGCAACTCTAAAAGATCGATTGGTCCGGCCAAATTCGGACCGAACCGGACTTGACCAACCGAATACACACCCCTAATCATGATATTCTCGATTATATATTTTAATGAGTATAGCTTAAAAGTTAAAATTTAGATTTTAGAATACATTTAATCTAAAAAGTAATTAATCATATTTTTGAGCAATTATTGTTATCAAATATATTATTAAATTTGATATTTAGTAGATGCTTAGCATTTAAAATTTAGCATTTACTTTTTCAGTTGATGAGGGGATTCAAAACTATAACTTTCCAATCGATTACAAGCGCCTATCATTTGATTAGTTTACTTTTTGGTAATTAATTAGTTTCATCAAATATGACCTAAGGTATTTGATGATAGTAATGTACACTACAAAATAGCCAAGTATTGGGGACAATATTTGAGGACAACTTTTATTTATAGTCCTTAAATCTTATATGTTATGCATTAAGGGGGACAAATATTATTTTTGTCTCTAAATGATTTTTGAATTTAAATAGAGGACAACTTTTAGAGACGGTTTAATTTTATGGTCTCTAAATATATTGTTTTCTAAAGTATAGAGGACCAACATATTGTTGTCCCTATTTTTTAAAATAGGGACGACCATTTTATGGTCCTTAATTTTAATTAGTCATATATCATAGGGGACTACTATAAATTTTGTCTCTAAACATTTTTTATTTAGAATATGGGACAACTTTTAGAGATGATATAATTTTATGGTCTCTAAATTTATTTTATTTAAAGTATTGGGGACCAACATATTTGTTGTCCCTATTTTTTTTCAAAATGGGGACCACCATTTATGGTCCTTAATTTTAATTAGTCATATATTATAGGGGACTAATATAAGTTTTGTCTCTAAACCTTTTTTTCATTTTAAATAGGGGACAACTTTTAAAGACGGTCTAATTTTATCATCTCTGAATATATTTTAATTTAAATAGGGGACCAAAACATTTTTTGTAACATCCCCAAATTTAATTACATGCACTAGTGGTTAATTGGCATCATTAGTATGTTTAATTTTGTTAATTTTGGGTTATTCATTGATGATTAAGTGTAGGAGGGGTATAATTGAAAGAAATAAAAGTTTGAGGTAGTTATATGGTAGAGTTTGAAAATTTGAGGAGCAAATGGTAATTTTTCTTTAATTTTTGTTAAAAGTCAAA
>CANYLF011337771.1:0-12103 GCA_948193215.1 Bocquillonia castaneifolia | reverse complement strand
AAAAATTCAAATAAAAATTTTTCTGAATACTAGACTTATTGGGCTATCCATCCATATAAAATTTGTTGTATATTTATTGCCCAATTAGTGCAGAAAATTTGTTTAATTCAGCCCATCTGAAATTGACTTTGCACATTTAGTTTTCCTTAAGTCCTAAACTTCTAAAAACATGTCTAATGTGCATAAATTGTAGGTTTAATTAGCCCATGACATATTTCATCTTCTTACTCTATGTCTTTAACTTTTAACTCACAAACTCTCACTAATTAACCCAAGTGTTTTATTAAGGTTTACACTTGAACCTATCCACCTAACCTAAACACCATTATCCCAAGTGTTTTAATAAGGTTAACACTTAAACCTATCCACCTAAGCTAAAACACCATTACCCAAGTATTTTAATAAGGTTAACACTTAAACCTATCCACCTAGGCTAAAACACTCATCAAAGCTCATTACCATTGTTCATCGTCATACACAATCTTCATATATAACACTTTGAATACCATTAACAATTCCATCATTATCATTCACATGTGATGTCCAAACCTATCCATCAGTTCTTCATCACCACCGTGCTCTACTCATTATCACTCATAATGCACTCCAAAACTTCATCAATATCCCTTGATCATCTTCATCAACTGTTCTTAAGCATTTGATATGCATACATCACCTATAAAGCACTTAGCAAACATATTAGCACTTGGTAAACATATTAGCACTAAGACAATGTTTTGCATCATCAAAATCACTAATGGATCCTTAAATTTTTTTAATTTTGGTCGTCGACTATTGACCAAATTTACCGACCAAAACTTTTTGGTCGAAAATTTTGGTCGTTAAATGGTCTCTAATTGGTTGGTAATTTGTTGGCGCAAATTGGCGCCAATTCTCGCCAAATTTACCGACCATTTACTGACTAAATTAGTTTGGTCGGCAATTTTGGTTGGTAATTTTGTCAGAAATTTAATTTATCCCACCATACCACTTTTGGTCACTAAACGGTCATTTTTTTGTTGGTAATTAGCGACCAAATTTTTTGGTCATAAAATTTGGTCGGTAATCCGGTAAATTTTACTAGTGATAAGGTGCCCAGACCCTCTTCTATTCTAGTTGTATTTGTTTCTTTTTCGCTCTTGTTGTAGCCTTAAGTGACGAAAACAATTGAGCTTGCCACTTCTTGTGGCTTCTAATAAAAATACCATTTATCAAAAAAAAAATTAACTAATTAATTAATAATCTTGTCTAAATTCATATGTTGTAATGATGTATATTTTAGATTAATGCATTGTATATTTTTTTAATCCTAGTTACCTAAGAATTTCGCTATGTATTAATAATTATTATATAAATTTTTTTAATCCTGGTTACTTAATAATTTCACTATTATTCCTAATTGCTTGAGAATTTCACGACTTATTCTAAATTCCACACGGAGATCAAAATAAATATATTATAATCCTAATTGGTTTAGAATTTAATTATTTATTAGAAATTAGTGCAATAAATTAGTAAATGACCATTTTAACCTACATTAATACCCTTCAATAAGTCAATAAGCAAAGGCTAAGATAATAAATTTGCTTTTTTTCCCTTCCCCTTCGCACTTTTATATATGTTATAGATTTAATATGTGACATATTTATAATTTATTATAATTTTATAAGGTTAAAAATCAATTTAAAATTTATTCAAATAACATATTATTTATTGACAAAAAATTATTATTTTTATCATTATTATTATTTTGATTTCATTTATTTTTTAAAAAAATTTTCTTAAAAATAAATTATATTTTATTTTAGACAATATTTATCCATTTTAGTAATTTTATAACATATTAGAAAAATTGAAGGTGTTTAGCAAACACTATTATAAATCAGATGACTTCTATCTGCTAACGGTTGCCTGCTATCTACTATCAGCTACCTGCTATCTGTTATCAACTACATGCCATCAGTTATCAACTACCTACCATCAGTTATCAGGTCCATAAATCAGTTGAACCAATTGAGGCCTAACGATACTCTCTCAGTTTTATTTCTCAACTCGGTAACTCATTAAAATCAATCACCAAACAAATTCAAACACTCATTACAAAGACTCTTGTCTCTATTCTAGGATATTAAACTCGGAATTTTGTTCATCAAAAGCTTGCAAAAGTTAAATTTTTGAGGGCACCCTACACTCTTACATTCTTTTTCCCTTTTCTTGCATAGTTTTTCATCTTACTTGGTTGTTTGATAGCCTTAATTTGAGGCTCTTGTGTGGTTGGGCGAAAATCATTTTGTGGTAGGCTCAGGTTTAGATCTCCAAAATCTGACCCATTTCATTTTCTTTACTTTTTATGCTTTTCAAACTATTTCATGGCTACTCACATGCTTTAAACTTGTTTTAGGTCTCAATAATGCTTATACCACTCCCTATGGGTGATTTTGACCTCCTATGGCCATATCTATTTGGTTTTATGCTTTTAATGCCTAAAGTTCATAACTTTATGGCCAAATAATGCTTTCTCATGCTTTTACAAATAAAGACCGTCCTTTTTAACATGTTTCATCAAAGTTGTCATCAACTCCATAAAAATGGTGGTTTTATGGGTTTTCTCATCAAAACTAGCTTTCTTGTCAATAAAGGTGTGCCTTTCATGGGTTTAATCATAAAGTTACAATCTTTCACTTAAAAGTGGTTTCTTTGTGTTCTAAACCACTAAGGTTTCATCTTTTAACCTTTGGATACTGTTGACACCTGAATTTTGGATGCAGGTAGGATGGGAGTGCTGGAAGCCCAGATGATGATTAGAGAGTAACTCTGTTACTTAGGGTACACTATTTGAATGCTAAAGAACTTTTAAAAATGTTTTCAAAAGGATTTCTAAAGGTTTTGATTGTTCTTAAAATGTTTTTGATTGATTTCAAAGTGGCTTTGATCTTAGAACAAGCCCTTAGGCCAACTTATGATGTTCTGGGCCTCGATTTGAAGTTCAGACTGTGATCCAATGAGGTTCAAGGCTTAAAAACGGGCCAAGAGTTTCACAAAATGGGCCAGACAAGCTGGAATTAAGGTATGCACTCCATCCAAGAGGCTTGTGCCTCAAGGAAGAGGTGTGCACCTCTAGCTTGAGGAGCATACCACTTCCTAGAGGCGCACACTTCCAGGAAGAGTCGTGCTCATCCAGCTCGGTCCTAGGATAAAGAACAGGCCAATTCAGTCCCGAAACAGGCCGGATCCAATTTTTAGAGTCCGCGCCTGATGGATCTAACTTGCCTACCACTCCAACCCCAGATTGCATCTGATTTCTGAATTAATGTTGATTTAAAGGATTTTGGAAATTATCTTTAATTGATTTTGAAATCTTGGAAGCTTTCCTTTTCAGAATGAAATCATATCAATCAATCAAATATTCTCAATCAAATCTATTCAAATTCGTTTCCTAATAGAACCTCACCTAACCACTATATAAACCACCCTCCACCAACACTTACTATCACCTCTTCTTAACCAACTACAATATTTAGAATGACAATCTCTTTTCTCGCTATATTTCTTTACATTTTAGGATCTTCAGAGCCTGCTCCCCAGCTAAGCTTTGAAGAACTTAGAAGATAGATCTCCTAGAAACACTAGAAATCCAATTCTAGTTGTTTTTAGAACATCAAACTAAGCTTGTTCAAGCTTTTCATTCAATTTTCTAACAAAGTTCTGATGAAGTTCTAAGGCGTTCTTACTACTATGGGTTAAGCGCCCAAAAACCATGCATACATGACAATCATAAGATTAGTTTAACCTTTTCTTGTTTATTTGTTATTATGTTCTTCATTGTTTATGTTAATTTGAATGTTCTAACCTATTTTGATCTTTGTTTTGCATGTTCATAATCATTATAATTGTTTCTAGGAGGCTGGAATGCTGATATGAAGATCTGAACCCTAGAAACCTCAAGAACGAGTCCTTCAACCTAGATCTAGATTCTTAGCTTAGGATTAATCTTAAATCAATGTAATCTTGTGTTGCAATATGTTCTAGTTGTAATTGGAATCATTTTGAATTGAACTTGCAGGTCTGAATAAACTCAAAAATCGTTCATCACGTTCTAGGAGTTAGAAGAGGCACATAACACAGGCTTGAGGCGCTCAACACAAGGTTGAGGCATACAAGACAAGCCTGAGGAGCATAAGACAAGCTTGATGCACACAACACAAGGTTGAGGTGCACAAGGAAGGCTTGAGGCGAACAATAATTTCCCAGGCCCAGTTCGATGAATTTTGATTGTTTTAGCCCAGTTAGATGATTCTAAAAGGCCCAGAATGTGATTAGGCATGCTTCACCCATTATTTGTATCCCTAAACCTAATTTAGAATGCTTTCACTTCTCTATGCTTGTTAGATGTATGAATTGGGGTTTCCATATAAGTTAAACACTACTCGTTTCCTTATTTTGCATGAAAATGGTTAAAGAACTAAAAATAATGAAAAATAATTATTATCTACTAAATCAATAGTTGAAATAAACTCTAATGCATCCCATAGACTTAAGATCATTAATAGAAATTTAGAAACACTAGGTTAGAAATTAACTAGATCGTCTTAGATGGTTTCTATTCTCCTTTACCTCCATTCTTTAGGACGCTAGAAGGCTTCTATTCTCTTTTGCCTGCATTCTTAAGGGTCTATGTATATTGCATGTGTTTGATCATATTTATCATCTTGTTTCTATGATTTATCACTTTCAGGCATGTTATTGGATGTTATCACTTTCCTTATTTATACTGTTGCTTATTAGGGAATAGTATGATATTAGTGTAAACGTTAAGGTATGACCTACAACTAAAGGAATGGCTTATGCCGAGCTCAGATCTCTGGGTTATGATGTTTAGCATCCTTTAAGGAATCTGACATCATAAAATGTGGAAAAGTATGTTCTTGATCCACGAGTTCAGGTGGCGACTCCCTTGCTCTATTATACAAACATTATCCCTGCCTTGAATGGTTCCAGACTGGGGTTGTTAAAATACTTGGATCGGCTTGGTGTTTAGCCCATGATTCAGGGCTGTGACACACCTCCCGTCTATAGTGGCGACTCCATTAGGGATTTGGAGCATAAGATTCCACGTGGTCTTACCCCTTTTCATCTATGCTTTCATTGTCTATTCTTGCATTGTGTACTTGCATAATGCCCGATAGCCCCCGGTAGGTACTATTAGTGCAATACGCAAAAGTCCCACTCTAGTTTTGTGGGCCGTGTTTCTAACTTTACCACTCACGATTGAGAAGATGTCTTTATTGCTTAAACCCTTGAATGGGGATAACGGAAAAAAGAAGTTGACTTGCGTGGGAACCTTAAACCTCTTCAACCAGACAAGCCCACATATAGTTGATTTAGTTATTTCCCTTCAGATTATCCAAGTGATGCTTGTTACTTGTTGCCATGAATGTTTGCTGTGAAAAAGCCCAAGAACCGAGGCCCAATCCTATGCCACATATATGCTTAAAACCATTGAGGCAAGACTCTAGCCGTTTTCAAGGTAAAGCCAAGCTCATTTATGGGTAAAACTTTGCCCATTTGGAAACTAAACCTAAGTCAAAATCTGGCCGTTGTTATGATAAAGCCCAACCTATTTTGGATAAGAACTTTACCAATTTAGCTATTGTGAAGCTCTAGTCAATTTTAAGGTGAAGCCAAGGTCAATTTTAAGGTGAAGCCAAGCCCATTTTAAAGGCAAAGCTCTACCTAATTGAAAACTTTGCCTATGTTAAGCTTTGGTTGTTTCTATAATGAAAGTTCAAATCCATTTAGGGGCAAAGCTCTGTCCTTTCAAAAATGCCTATGATGTGGCTTTGAACTTATAGTAGGTCTAGTTGTGTTGGACCGGAGGATCTTGCAAGCCCATTTACTTCAAACATTATTGTTTGATTTAAATATTGAGAGCTATACACACACATACACACACGCACACACACACAAACACACCTTGGTACTTACATCCCTTATTGGTGTAAAGACCCAAAGCTGAAAATCCTAGAAAAGTGACTCACCGGATCTACTCATACGTGGGAGTAATAAGGTTGGAAGGTCTACCCTCTTGACCGGCTGGAGGGTAGTATTTGTAATTGTTAACTAATGGTTTCATTGTTTTCATTATCATGCATTTGCATTTCATGCATACATGCATCCTACATCCAACATGCCATGCTAAACCTTTATTTTGCAGTCTTAGTTGACTCCTATATACCCTAGAACTATGATGAGCCAGTTGTTACTCTATAATAGAACCACCCAGGAAGTGATTATGGAAATGAAAAGACTGCTCTAAGCTGAGACCCGCAAGGATGATAACCCTGGACTTGGAGAATGAACTATTCTAGTCGAAAGGCATGAGGATTTTCTTAACATTTGCAATCCACTCTCCTAGACTTTTGAATACCTCCAGAGCTGGAATTTGATTGAACCTTGTAAGGCCAAGTTCACTCCTGACCTGAGTTCCTCTAAGTACAAGACATTGACTTACTACAAATATCACCAAGTGGATGGACATCACACTAATGAATGTTATACCCTTGCCAAGTAACTTAGAGAATTGATCTGAACTGGACACCTGATTGAGATTGAGACCGGGAAGTTTTACCCTAACACTCCCAAGGAAGAATGTATCAAAATGTCGATTGGACCTTTACACATAAAATGGTCTGCTGTTGAAATATAATTTGAACTGTTGAAAAGAGATAAACTCAAACCGGTGACAACTCTCATAGACCTGAACAACTGGAACTATATGCCTATTGTCTATTGTCATTACCACATGGAGAATGGACATGATGTTGATGAATGTCCCCAATTTAGGGCTGAGGTCGGTAGACTAATTATGGAAGGAAAGATGACTATCACCAAGGATGAAACATTAGGTTACAAGACTAAACAGGAGATTGAGAAAAAGGATAGACAAGGTTTTGAACCTATAATCTAGAATGGAAGGATACCTCAGCTGCAAAGTCTAGACTCTTACTTGAACACTCATACTCCATATATATTTTCAATGACTTGGTGAAGAGAGGACTGATAAAGCCCATAGACACTCCTGTTGACCTGAATGATCCATATTACTTATCTTGTGGATATTGCCAATATCACCAATCCCCTAGTCACTATATTGATCATTGCCCCCAATTCAAAGATGAATTTTGTAAACTGGTTGTAGAGGGGAAATTGATCAAATTAGGCAATGGAACAATAGGCTATAGTGAGGATTGGTCTTGTGTGAAAAGGATCATAAATGAACCTGCTAATTTACCACCCCTACCCACTGAAGAAGATTATGAGATGGAGACACCTTTCACTCTTGAGGAAAACTACTGGATGTGGAATATACCACCGTATGGAAATGCCAGACTTGATCATGCATATGGAAGTCCAAAAGAAGCCTAAGACAGAAGCATGAAGGATCCAATGCTACCCAATTTTGTTGTTATTTTCCTTTATTATGGTAGAACATGTTTCATAATTTTGATTTTCCTTATAATAAAAATTTCCAATTAATAAAAGTCCAGTGTCTGTTTCACTTATACTTGTGTAATATTAATTCTGATGGCACTCTGCATTTCATTGACCATTCCATAAGAATTTTTAACATAAACTCTATACAGGCTAGTGCATTTAATCTTGGCACAAAAGAAACCCCAAAGGAAATATTAATTGCATCTGATGTTACTGCTGATAAGAGAGAGAGAGATAATTAAAAAAAATATTAAAAAACAGAAAGATAGTATTTGCTTGGTCCTACAATGATGTGCCTGGGATTAACAAAAAGATAGCCAAGCATCACATTCTTACTGATCCAAACATGAAGCCAGTGAAGCAGAAGTTGAGAAGATTAAGACTAGAATGGGCCAAACTGATAAAAGAGGGAGTTGAGAAACAAATCAAGGCATGGTTCTTAGATGTAGTGTAGTACCATGAGCGGATGGCAAACATTGTTCAAGTCCCAAAGAGAAATGGCCTAGTCAAGATGTGTGTTGACTACCGGGACTTGAATAAGGCTTCACCAAAAGATGACTTTCCATTGCCTCACATAGATGTTCTAGTGGACAGTGCAGCTGTAAGTGCCATGTACTCCTTCATGGATGGGTTTGTTGGGTATAATCAAATCATGATGGCTTTGATTGACAAGATGAAAACTGCCTTCATCATTGAATGGGGGTATACTACTACAAGTTGATGTCGTTTGGTTTGGAGAATGCAGGGGCAACTCATCAGAGAATGGCTGCCGCCATTTTTATGACATGATGCATAAGGAAGTAGAGGTATATGTAGTTGATATGATGGTGAAGTCAGCCACCCGAGAAGAACACTTCTTGGCTCTAGATAAGTTCCTTGCTAGAGTTGAGAGGTACAATTTAAGGCTGAATCCAAAGAAGTTCATTTTCGGGGTCACATCCGGGAAGTTATTAGGATATGTAGTCAACCAGAGAGGAATAAAAATGGATCCAGGCAAAGTCAAAGCAATTCAAGAAATGCCAGAGCCAAAAATAGAAAAAGAAATCAAAGGTTTCCTCGGGAAGCTCCAGTACATTAGCCAGTTTATTCCAAAAATAACAACCATATATGAACCTATCTTCAGGCTATTAAGAAAAAAAAAACCAAAAGAGTGGAGTGAACAATGCTAGGAGGCCTTCCAAGTAATAAAAAAGTATTTGACAACTCCACCTGTCCTTCTTCCGCCAAAGGCAGGAAGGCCCTTAATATTATACCTGGTGTACGTAAAGAGGGGTTACCTCAGTGATCCAAGTCATGCAACGACTGCGGCACTGTGCGTTTAGCATATGGAGCTAATAGTGTGAGTCGCCACCCGAACATGCTTCAGGAAATAGAATTGGTGAGCGTCTCGATTCACTTGGGAATGCATAAGACACTAATAAAAACACAGAGATTCCAAAATCAGACTTATACATTCCCAAGGTGTGATTTTTACAAGTAACTCATAGGATTATATCTACTTTCATTTCCACTACTTAAAGCAAATAAAACACACAAGCATATTCTTACATTTTACAACATATATAGCATGCAAAAGGTGAGTTTCTATGCAAACAAGAGCCAATTTTACATTACTAAACCATCATTAGTACAACTTACATGCAAATGGTGAGAGCAAACATAACCAGCACATCAACATAACCTATGTTGCTACCATTTTAACCTAGAGATTACCAAATAATTTATTAGGTTCATTTCATGCATTATTTCACCTATTTTTTTTACCAAAGAAGGTTAGAATATGTACCTGTACGCTATAATCCACGTGAAATTTTTATGCACAGAAGTTGGAGAGCACTTAGGGAGCCTACACAGATGCCAACGCGACTCCTTGCCACAGAAAGCACCCAACGCCACTCTTGGGAGGGGTGTTGAGACTCAACGCAACTCTTTGGGTCTCACCCACTTCCTCTAGTGGCATTGCCACACACAAATGCAGGAAACAACAAAAAAAAAAAAGCAAAAAAATGCAAAGTAATGATCAGTGAAATTCAAAATTCAATAGACAACAATTCAAGGAAAATGAATTTTGTACAGGAAGGCTTGATTTCCTTCAGTTGCGAGTTTTTGGCTTTTATATTATTTTTAATCACATACTATTTCTTTCTTATTGTTAATTTTCTCTCTCTAAAACACTTACAGGAACTGAATTCAATTTTGCAAACCCTTTCTGTCAACCCCAAAAATTCCAACCAAAATTGCTAACCCTTGTAAATGAGTTTGAGTGTGCCTTTTATAGGCAGTGACTCTATGTCATTGCTTGTTTTCTAAGGAGAAGAGGTTTTGAATTTGAAAATGTAGATGAATTGAATCAAATCTTCTATTCTTTGATTTTGAATTTTGAATAAAATGATTGATGCAAATTTATTTTTTGAATTTCAAATAAAAACTAATCTCCTGTAAGTTTTAAAGAGGAATGGGTTTGGGCTTTCAATTAGTTTCAAGCTCATTATAGAACTTAAATGACTAATTAAAAGCTAGCCCAAAACTTTTAAATCAACTTTGAAGCCTAATTCCAACCTTCAAGGCCACCATCAAGGCCCAATAACAATCCAAGCCCATTAACATGACAGCATATGTTGTTGGCCCATTTTGGAGCCCTAAACATCAGAATTAGAAAAATTGCATGAGAGACAAAAACGTGAAGAATGGCCCAGTTTACTGGTATTATGAGTTTCAGACCATTTCGAGGCTTGTATGAAAAGATACGATGAAAACAATGCACAATTTTATTTCAAAATGATTTTCCTTACTTAAAACAATGCATTTTCAAATCTGAAATCCATTTTGAAACATCACATGATCAAAATGAAGGACATAATCACTCTATTTACGCCTTGTGAGCATAAGTGATCAACATTCGGAACTCCGAGCCGCTTTCCTATTCCTGCATCCAAAAATTAGGTGTCTACAGTTTGCCCCCGCTTTGTAAAGGGTTTGAAGTATTAACCAAATAATATGGAAAATGATGACAAAGCACTAATCATATAATATTTGGAAAATAAATGCATACCTCAGCTTTGGAATGTGGAACCTTACCTCAGACATCAGCTACCTTCATAAAACTCCATTGGGATTATCACCGGGATTCTTGGTTTGATCATCGATGGAAATCTGGATTAGATAGCTGTCACCAGAACGTAGTCATCATCGAAGTTTGATTGGATTGCCGTCGCCAAAATTTGGATTTGATAGCTATCGCTGGAAGATAGCTGTCACCAAAATCTGGATTGGACAGCCATCGCCAGAATTTAGATTTGATAGCCGTCACCGGAATTTGGATTAGATAGCCATCACCGATATTTGGATTGGATAGCCATTGTCAAAATTTGGATTTGATAGCCGTCGCTGGAAGAAAGCCATCACCGAAATCTGGATTGGATAGCCGTCGCCGAAATTTGGATTTGATTGCCATTGCTGGAATTTGGATTGGATAGCCATCACCGGAGGATAGCTTGTTGACTCCACTATAGATTAATGTCTGCTATACTAGGGAATCTTGATTATGACTTGCACTCGAGAATAGGATTGTCTGCTCCTTGAGAATATCTAATTGCGACTCACACTAGGGAAAAGAATTCTAGCTATATTTATTTATTTTATCCGGAAACTCAATTTTTTGTTTACTGAAGAAATCCTCTGGTTTGACAATTTCTAGGAATTCTAGAAATCTTCTAATGCCAAATGCTTACCGATTCTTCATCAATCAATATTAAGGATTGATTAAGAATCTTTTGCAATTTTTTTGAGTTTTCTGTTGTTATGAAATTTCCTCTATCAATTACATACACCCTAGCTGTAGTTCTCTGTAATCTTCAACATTCTTCAGAGATTTACTCCAAATTGAATCAAAATGGATCCTTTGTAGCCTAAATTTTGAGTTTTGGACCTAATTGCATTGAAACCTTTATCCTTATTTACAATAAAACTTCCAAAGACCAAAGTAGTAATTCGCCAAATAGGGTATAAAACCCCAAAATGGGCAATAGCCCTCTCATTCCAATTCCTTTAAGGTTTTTGAATTTCCTTTCTCATTTCTTCATTTCTTTACCAAATTTCTTCAAACAAGAAGCAGAAATGGCAAACGATCTTACTCTAGAACCACCCTAGGACCTAGTTGCAAGCATCTTTCACATCCGTGGGGAAGTCCAAAGAGCTTTTAATGGAGGAATTCTAAGGGGAGGAGGAATTTCTCCACTTTCTAATGCTAAATTCCACATTTCTAGCCTTGTGAGAGACCAAGTATGTTTCAAAACCCCTCTTCTTACTTATGAATCATCTAGGCTTTGTTTATTCTGCAATTATAAAAAAGTACGATGGCCAACGCCACTAGCACACCTCCAACACCACTCTTGTGAGTGGCATTCACCATATGAGTGGCGTTGAGGGTGAACCCACTCCTAGGAGTGGCGTTGCCACTCCTCTAGGTATGTAGGGCAATTTTAACTTGAATGTGGACTTTTGATGCATGTTTAGATGCTTAGGAATGCAAAAATTACAATAATATGTATGCTACATGATGAATTTGTGCATGACCTAGGGTTTGTTGGCCACTCGAGTTAGGAAAACA
>CANYLF011337645.1:0-11072 GCA_948193215.1 Bocquillonia castaneifolia | reverse complement strand
AGAAAGATTTAATATTTCAGGCCAAACAGTTTTGGCATCTAGTTTTTCTGTTGTAGCAAGTTGGATCTCTGTTAATCTTTCCTCTACTTCTTGGTCACTTTCATTAGTCTTTGAAAGTACTAACGTTGCTTCTTCAACTCTATTCTGCATCACTAACCATCCTGGTGATTCAGGAATCACAAAAAATGCAAACACAGTAAAAATTGAGGGAATAATTCCCACTCCAAGCATTGACAATAAGCAGCAAATTAATGGATAATAATAATAATAATAATAATAATAATAATCAAATTAAACATAGAAACTTTAGGTGAACTATTAAGAACATGGATTAAATACCATAAAGACGGGTTCTGACAAGCAAACTGGCCATAACCCATGACTCATGAGAACGGAATTCAGAGAGATAAAGAGGGCACATGTAGTGGCATATTTATTTGTCCTGTCATTATTGGATTGTGATGCAATATATTTCTCTGCAGCATCAGTTTCCAATCTCTTGTACTTGCTCTTCCTCCTAACTCTGAGTATAGTTTCCTGCAACTCCATATTTTCAATTTGATCTCTAGACAATTTACATGCGTGTCTCTGTTATGTATAATGGAGCCTCCTCTTTGCTGTGTAGTATTGATGAGGAGGCTGAGATAGAATGAAGGGACGGAACAAAATCAATCTGGTCTTGGTCTACAGTGTCATTCATGAAACATATGTGAAGGAAAGAGAAATAATAAAAAAAAAAAGCACAAGTTTCTTTTTTTTTTAATTCATAGGAAGCATCAAAACATAAACATCCGTCCATGATGATGAGAAGAGACAAAGCAGCTAACTTAGTACCATTAGTATTTTATATGTTAATATGATGTGACCAATGAAAGTTTATACCACCCAGTTAGTAGTCTTTCTGTTAGTTAAAAAAAATGATAATAATTTTACAAATTGAACGGAAAGAGAATTTTTCATACAAAAAATATATGTATATGTATAATACTTTCAATTTCTAGCACACATTTTTATCAACTAACATGATAATTATTGACTCAATATGAATTGACAAACCAGAAAAGAGCTTTATTTTCATTGTTACAGCTGCCCTGCCCTGCCGGGTTCAACAATTCCCAGTTATCTTCTTATTTTCCATTCCTTCCAGACCAATGGATGGTTACTTTCGACAACATTTGTGTGAGCAGATCGAACACGACAATCAATGGAGACAAAGTGCTTTAGGAGCCCCAGTAACTTCAATCCACTTGTTTAGAAGGCATTGCATTGCCATTGCAGCTCTTTGATGAAACATGACTCTTCTGGTTCAGTCTGTGTATACGTATCATTTACAATGCTGTGTTTTCCTAAAGAATTCTTAATAATCTTGAACTGTATAACATCCACAAGATGTGTGACCTACTCGATTGAATAAAAATCTCCCATACTTACGTATATTACAATCAACCATGCTATCTGTTCATTATTTCTGTACTAGTCTTTCTACATCACTCATTTCAACTTCACCTCCTTGCCACTCTCCCTCATTTTGAAACATCATTTCAATTTGCTCCAAAGACTTGCCTTTCGTTTCTGGAACGAATATGTGGACAAATGCAACAGAAAGGGCAGAAATCATTGAAAAGATAAAGAAGGTTCCTCCTGTTGTGATTGCATGTGACACTGATAGAAATGACATAGTGACCAAGCCACTACTAACCCTACTGCCTATTGCCCCAAGTGCAGATGCCTGAGCTCGAAGCCTTAAAGGGAAGATTTCAGATGACACAACCCAGCAAACAGGGCCAAGTCCTATGGAGAAGAATGCTACATTAGCACAAACAGAAAAAATTGCTATCCCAATACCAAATTTTCCATCTCCCATAAATAGTAGAGAAAGACTCAAAGCAAGTAAGCTAGTGGTCATCCCAACTGTGCTTACAAAGAGCAATGGCCTTCTACCCAATTTGTCTATAAGAAAAATTGCAACCAAAATGAATATAGTCTTGGTAAACCCAACAGCAACAGTTGCAGCAAGAAGCTGAGTGTTGCCTTTGATCCCAGCATCCTTGAAAATTGTGGGGCTATAGTACACTGTCGCTTCAATGCCTGTAATTTGTTGGAAGAACTGGATTCCACAGCCAGTTATCAGCATCCACCGGACTGCAGGAGAAGGTTTAAATATTTCATGCCACGAAGCTTTTGTTTCATACTTTTCTGCATTAGCAAGCCCTGCAGCTAGTTGTATTTCTGCCAATCTTTCCTCAACTTCACTTTCACTTTCATTTGTTTTTAACAAAACTAATCTTGCTTCTTCAATCCTATTCTGCATCACCAACCACCTAGGTGATTCAGGAATCACAAACAATGCAAGTCCCATAAAGATTGAGGGAAGTATTCCCACACCAAGCATCACCCTCCAGTTTAGATGAACCGGAAGTCCTGAAAAAGCATAGTTAGAAACATATCCAAGAAGGATTCCCAGATTTGTACATATTTCAGGAAAAGATGTAAGAAATCCTCTGGCAACAGTGGGTGAAATCTCTGCTATATACATTGGAGCAACCATGACCCCGAATCCTATCCCTATACCAGCCAACAGTCTTCCTATCATTAGTATTGCAAAAGATGAGGCAAGAGACATTATAGCTGCCCCCGTCTGGAAAACAACTGCTGCCAAGGCTATTGTCCACTTTCGACCAATTGCATCAGATGTTTTGCCTCCAGCTAAACTACCAAAAAGTGAAATTATGCTTAAAATTCCAACAAGAACTTCTTCTTGTAACTCTGATAATTTGAGATCTTCCTGAATGAACAAAATTGCTCCACTCATAACACCCACATCTGCGGAATGACAATTGCACATTTTCAACCTCAAATTAGAACTGGACTTAAAAGGACTGTCTTTTAAACAGACAAGAAAAAAACAGGCATTATATATTAAGATCACAAAAGTTCTAAGGTACATAAATAAAAAGCAGCTATCCTTTTGCTTCAATGTCAGGATTTTTATACAGTACAATAACATATTCATTTTCTATTATATGGAACTGTGCAATCTTCAAAAGTTACAAAGACAAGCGTGGTAAGAAAAAAAGTACCAAGCCAGTCACGTATTTACTAAAATAGTTCATCTTTGATGATCACAAAGAACCTTTGGTGGAGAGCATAGAATTATTGACCATTAGCGTCTAAGTGAATGAAGATTAAAACTATGAACTAGATAAGTAATATATATACTTATTAATTCTTCAAAAACTAAGTTTACCTAACATCAGATCCATTATCTCATAATAACGCACTCCATGAGACTAATGACCAATTAATTATTCATGCCATCACTTACAATTAAATAAATAAACAACAGCATCAACAAAGACAATAACGAACAAAGATGACAACTTGGTACCAAAAATGAAGCAAATCAGGCAAGATAACAAAGAGATCACATTATAAATAGACATTGTTAATATACCAACCATAGCCCATAAGCACAGAATTTAGAGAGGCAAAGATGGCACAAGCTAACACAAATCTCTTGACATCATTTTTCCTATCAATGGAGATACCCTCTTGTTGGATTTGACCATTGTTATTAGGCACTGAATCAGAATCCATCCTTATATACTTGTTCTTGCCCCTCATTGCACCATCCCCATTTTCTTGGAGCCCCATTCTTCTTTGTGTATGTTATGTCTGTTTCTCACTTTATTACTCTTCTTAACTGTTCTTGTTGCTGGAGAGAGAGAGAGAGAGAAAAGAAGCCAATAAATAAAGGATGACAAGGGAAAGCTTTATATATTTATTTAAGGGTGGATTCTTCGTCTGAGTTTCAGATCTGGACACAGACTGTTTGAAACATTTGGTGGTCTTAAAGTCTCCATCTTTGCAAAAACGGAAGAAACTGATTTTATTTTATTTTTTATTTATTTATAAGATTTTAGGGGTCATACCTCGAAGTGGGTCCTAGATTTTTCTCTGTTTTTTGCCTTTTTCTACAGAGGAAGCAAGCAACGTGTCAACAAACGACAAAAGAGCTGGCAGTTTTTTTCATTTGAAGCTTTAGGTTAGGTGTCGTTTTTTTTTGTTGTCATCCAGTCGCCAACCATTTTGGACGTCATGCCATCCTCTTGTTTTTTGATTAGTTTCTGTTCCGTCCCTTATTCCGTGGAGGACAATTTTCCAGGCCGTGTCGGCGTGTCCCTCCTCCGCAGATGTGATGTGGGTACGCTTATTGTGTTGCAAGCAAATCCCACTGCAGCTCAATGCAAGACCAAATGTTTTTTTTTTTTTTGGCTAGTTGGTAGATCCTCTGAATATAGACTAGTCCATCATGCTTTAGCTTATTTGTCTTTTCCTAGTGAAACTAGGACTCGAGCTCAAAATCAGGATTTTACCACCTGACTGATAGTATTACCGGCGGAGGAAAAAGTAAATATTTTCTATGTTCATCTTGAATTTTATTTTTTTAATTCTATAAAATTAGTCACAGTTTCTTAGGGGGCAAATAAGTTACAATCAAATTAAGTTTCATAATTTAATGAAATTTGTAAATCTATTCTAATACATTAAAATTGGAGTCGAAAACACTCTACAATCCACAGTAATAATCTAAACATTTGTAATCAAATTGTGCCTAAATAAGAACAGTAACTTTCTGCATGTTGAGTTGGGGAGCGGCTAGGCAAAATATGGCGTTTTGGTCCCTGTATTTTACATGCTTCCCTCCCTAAACGGTGTCGTTGGTGCTTGAAGACAATGCGGGAGCAGCAGTTCCCACACCATGTGAGTGTGGGCCCTCATCCTCTGCCATGTGAGATGGCTTGTTAGTCTCAATAACGGAGACATGTGGGCTCCTCCACTGCTGCCTCAGCTTGGGATTCACACCAAAAATTCTACCGTTTCGCTATGGAGTACAAAATACCTCCTCTTTGCTGTGGACCATTTCTGCCTCCATTGCCACCTATCTCTGTTCTTCTGGCACATTGGGAAGCGCACTGTTGGTTTGGGGTGCAAAGAGAACAAAACCACAACCTTCTTGGTTTGATTCTGATCCTTATTCAACTGCCAAATTCTGCTTCTATGTTGTTCCATTACTCCCTGTTCCTGACTCCACTAACCAATTTCTTTAGCTGAATAAAGTGTTTGTGTGCTTTGCAGTGGGGGAGAAACATGTGCTCCTGGTTTACAAGATACAGTGATTTTGCCTCGATTAAACAGCAAAGGCGGCTCAAGCTTGCTTAGGAGGCCAAAAAAAATTGATTCCTACGTGCCATACATACAATTTTCTTATTTTTTTTATTATGCATTAATCTTTGCATCCAGGGCTACTATTATATATTTTTTCATTTCTTGCTCTTCTGCTATTTAAACATGCATAAACAAATATGCGAGCTTTCTTAATTTCTCTGATATTAAAACCCGGGTGGATGGGTTTAATATCCAAATTAAGAAAGTCGATCAAATGGGTAAGAGAATCTATCTATCTATTCTATCTATTTACAACATCAAAGTTGGGTTCAATAACCATCAATCAGAAATTTGTCATTGTCACTTTCCTCCATTGCTTTTTGAAGAAGCTTGACTGTTACTTCTGATCATATTCTGAATCATGGTCCTGCGATTCACAAGGAACGAAGTGTATTATTAACAAGAAGATGCTGAAAAGTCGCATCACACAAAATTTCAAATATGTTGTAAAACATTGAATGTTCCATGTGGAAAAGGTTACAAAGACATGCAACTGGATCGTTTAAGAATCAAGCACCTTGGCACCATATAGAACCAAGGAATCATAATCCAAGAACTAACCTTGACATATGATCCCATTACTATAACATCATTTGCAATATATGTTAACAGTTTCCTATCAAAAAAAAAAAGCACTGAAGGGAATTATGATAAATGAAATAAGACTCCCAGCACCCAAGTCTCTTCGTGTTTTCATTATTTAGTAATCCATTGATTGAATAGCTTATTATTATTTAGTTCCCTTTTGTCCTCTCTTGGATTATTTATGCATGTGTGTCTATTTTTGAAATGTTTACAATTATTTCATTATATATATATACAACACATACACACACTATATACATACATTTTAAATATTGTAGGATTTGCTCTTTTTGTTTTTTTGTTTGTTTTCTGTATCGAATGAGTTCCATAACTAGAGACATCTCTGAAAATATCTTATTTCAACCAAAAAATATCTTATATATTTCACCTAAAAAATCTCTTATAACATTATCAACCTAACGACATCAATTTATGGTAAGAGGCGCTCCATCAAGTTCTTTAGTGATTGTTGATTGTTAACGAAATAGAAACACCCTGATAGAGAACATACCTCCATCCATCTTGATGGAGCGCCTCTTGCCATGTTTCCCACCATGAACCCCTTTGCCATTCCTTCCAGATTTCTCTACATCTATGAAACATAACTCAATTGAAGGTGAGCACTTCAACAAAACCAACAATAAAAATGCATTAGAGATGCAACGTTATTGTTTCTAACAATGAAAAAGGCCATGATATACCTAGCTCTCTAGTATCCTGTCTAGTCACTTTTCTCCCACCACTGTCAAGGAGATCAATAAATCCAATTAAATACATCCAGCTAGGATGATACTTAATGGTGTTGTGAAAACAATGCGGGCAACAATTATATTAATATTTCCCGTAATACAAACTTTCTTTAAATATCTAAATTATAATTACTAAAACAAAATAAGAAATTGATAGTAACACTTAATGATAAATAAATAAATAAATAAATAGTTCATGCAACTTCCATGTATCTTCTATTAAAAGAATATTAAAATTATCATTAATGATAGATATAGACCTAAAACGAAAGAAAAAGCACAGAAAATAAGATGGAGAATGACAACATTTATGACTTCTTTTAAATTTAAAGTGATAAAGGATTATTAAATGAATACACGTATTCGACTCATAAACATTGTTCTTACCGGCTTTAACCTTCTCTAAGGCGTTGAACAAAGCACTCTTGCACCTTTCTGTCAACCATAGCATTAAAAGAAATCATTCAGTTTTGTGTAGTAACAAATGTAAGCAAAAACATACGATAGTATAGAGTGGATATAAGTAATATTTTACATTTCAATTTCCTTTAAGTTGAACTTTTATTTGGGGGAGAAACATGTGCTCCTGGTTTACAAGATACAGTGATTTTGCCTCGATTAAACAGCAAAGGCGGCTCAAGCTTGCTTAGGAGGCAAAAAAAAATTGATTCCTACGTGCCATACATACAATTTTCTTATTTTTTTTATTATGCATTAATCTTTGCATCCAGGGCTACTATTATATATTTTTTCATTTCTTGCTCTACTGCTATTTAAACATGCATAAACAAATATGCGAGCTTTCTTAATTTCTCTGATATTAAAACCCGGGTGGATGGGTTTAATATCCAAATTAAGAAAGTCGATCAAATGGGTAAGAGAATCTGTCTATCTATTCTATCTATTTACAACATCAAAGTTGGGTTCAATTCTACATTGAACAGTGCTATGTGTGAGACAAAATGCTCAATACGCTGCCATTTTTATGCCTCTGAACATTGCAACAATTCTCTTCCTCAAAACACAACTTGACAGGTCCCACAGGTTCCACAACAGCCCCAATAATCACAAAACAACAAAATCCTTGCCAAGCCGGTTGACAATAATGCAAGTGATGATATAAAAAGTTACAAATGGTCCAAAATGACCCTATTTCTGTTCACAAACAGTCATCCTTTACTGGGAAATTGCTACTTGTGCCATTGGTGCTCCCCTATAAATACTTTGCTAATTTGCATCCAATTCTGCACCACTTAGCTCTTGCTACTTCTCTTCCTCTCTTATGTTCTTTTGGCTGGGTTCTTCTATTAGTATAGGCAGTGTTTTGCCTACTCTCCGGGCAGTGATGATGCTCTTCCATACCTATTCTTTGGGGCAGCACCATACAAAACTGCTTGTAGAGCTGGCCAAGCATTCCTATACTAGTGTCCCTACCCACTGCTGCTCATTCACACAGGCTGGTTATATCTCTGTTGCAAACTAACTACCTGTTACTTTCAAATCCCATATATTGTATGCATTGGCTCTAATTTTCATTTACAATAGACACTGCATACTTCATTTAACATTCCATTTGCTTTGTATGCCCTATGGACTTGCCTGCCTGAACATTATTGATGGATCTTGTGTGTGACCCCCTTTGCATAGTTGTTACCTGCAAACCCAATGGCAGGGTATATGACTTGCAATATGGACTCTTGGAACTGCAGTGATGAGTACAAAACAGTCTATGTACAGACAGTATTGATTTCCATTTCAAGTAATATCGTTTATATATTGATTTAATATGATAATTTATACTGTTTTCCATTGCAATTGTAATCCACAACATGAAGAAACTATTAATAAGAGAAGTTCTAAACTTTGATTCAAGTAAATTAGAGCAATACATGAATTACATATTTTATAAACATGAAGAATCCATTGACAATAGCAGTTTCAGATCTCCATTCAAATAGACTGGAGCAGAACGTGAATTCCAAACTCCATATGCAAACATGTAATACACCTGGTGGAGGACAATTTCAGACTTCCATTGATTGATCTTAAAAAAAGAACAACACTGACATTTGACTTGGTTTTATGTGGATCTATTAGCAAAACATGAGTTCTAAATTTCATACGCTAACAAGTATCAGACATGATTGACGATAATATCAGACTTCCATTAATTGATCTGAAAAAAATGAATAACAATGACATTTGACTTGATTTTTGTGGAACTCTATTGTGTTTAACTTGCATGTTAATTTAGTTGTTTCCACTGACCATGTGTAGTCCTTGAAAGTATACAATAGTGCTGTTGATTTTTTAGTGCCGTGTGTGCATGTATTGTTGAGGGCAGGGTGTAATATCTAACCAGATACCTTTGTTCAACTTTCTAGGGTTAGAAGCAAAGAAGTTTCGAGTGTATACATGATGTATTATTCACAAAATATTCAACTATTATAATGTTGATTAGAGATTGTACTCATGCTACTATAAAGAACTGGTATTAGCAATTACATGTGAATATTAGATTATTTGACACAAAAAATGCCATAAAAGGGGTTCAAGGTAAACTGAACCAGTCATTCTTTAGTATGCTCTACCCGAGGATTGAAATCAATTCCAAGCAACAGATTAACCATGCTTAGGGTGTGGTAAAATACAAAACGTGATGACAAATGAGTGACAGTTGATGACCATGGTGCAGGTTAGAGTGCTTAAATATTGGTGTTCTATTGAACCATGATATATTAATGCTAAATAACTAATATAGTGTATTGTTCATGATCCATATGAAATCTTTATAAAGTGACTGTGTAATAAATAACAAGTATTGTGATGCTTGGCATCTGAAACAATTGTACATAAAAGCCATTGAACCATTACTGCAAATGCATACTGCACCAAGATGGGGTGGTGCTGTGTGCCTTAAACCATGAAAGTGGACCGGGATTTATCAAAAGCCACTAGTTTAAGTGAGTTCATTAAAAACTATTAGCATTTTAGGTGCATGTATGCCATGGTTGCTGGGTTAAGTTATTTGAGAAATCAAAAAACAAGAGTGTCCTTAGCATGTGTTGGAACTTCTAAGTGAAAAAACAGAGGAACAAAAATATTAGTAGTTTTTTTTCAGATGGAAATACAATATGTTTAGATTCGGGATGGAAAATCCTTTTCTTTGAAACCTAGATGCTCCTTTGGCCAGAGCAAAAACAGTTTGTTATGGATTTGGGAAAGAAAAAACATGTTAATCTTTGGTTTAAACTGGTGGACTGAGTGCAGTGTTGAGAAACAAACAAGTTGGAGGTGGAATTGTGTGATGTGTATGCAGAAAATGGTATTTTAGGGTAACATTGAAGACTGGATGGTGGTTTTGGAAGAGAAAGCTAGCACATTGGTTTCAACTTTGGGTTGTTTCTGGTAATACAGGTGTCATAATTCGCCAAAAAAATCTTTTAAATTTTATGCAAAGAAAACAGAAATCAATGGTATTGGATTGCGTGCACATAAAGTAAATAGCATTCTTCAGTTACACCAGCAAGATCTTTAACAGGACTGGTTTGGTTAGTAAACAGAGTTTGTTCTTGGTTAACACCATTTAACATCAATAATGTGATTGGACACATGGCACATAAAGAAGTTAGGTGTAGTAGATAAATATCTCTACATGCATAATATCAACCTTAAGATGATGCCATTTGTTTTTAACTTATTTATATTTTAAAATGAATAAAATCTAGCTTAATATATAAACTACCTTGACTGTAATTCCTTATCAATCAGGGGCGGAGGCACGTATATTGTGAGGGGCGCCACTCCAAACTTTTTTTTTTTACATTTTAGTATATGTGTAAAAAAAATTTTAGGCTTTATTTATATATGATTTTAAATTTTGACCCCCTCAAATTATTTTTATTCATTTCAATACCTATATAAAATATTTTTCTCACACTCTTTTTTTTTTTACTTTGGCCCTTCAAACTAATTTTCTTTTGTAATTTTACTATGTCTAATTTCATTTCTCCTTCATTAATATTTCTCAAAATTTTAATTATAGTGTTTTACAACTTTTCACTTTTAATTATATACATCTTAAATCTATTAAGCCTTATTTTATTAATTATTTACTCATAATTACTCTCTCCGTTCCAAATTAATTATTCTTTTAGATAAAGTCACTGCACCCTTTAAGAAATTAAATGATTAAAAAAGTTCTCGCTTTTATAAAAAATTATTAAGATGGCTGATTTACTTTTCTTGTAACCATTAATGTTAAAGAGTTTAAAAGAAAAAAAATATAATTCTAGAAAAAATACCATTGATATTAAAATGTAAAACAATTGAAAGTATAAGAGTGGAAAAAATAATAATTAACTCGTTAGTTTTTTAAAATGATATAATTTAGAACAAAAAAATATTTAAAAAGGATAGTTAATTTAATTTGAATAGAGGGAGCAATTCTTTTAATCATTCTATATCATATAAAAAAATTTATAAATAAACCATAAAATATAAGAGATA
>CANYLF011337354.1:0-22986 GCA_948193215.1 Bocquillonia castaneifolia | reverse complement strand
AAGAAAGAATTTATGAGATGAACTATGTGCCTTGCATCAAATTAAATTATGAACTCCACTGCACATTTTTCACAAATCTCATGAATCTATTATTAAAACATGGCATAATAGTTTAATATAGTGTGAACTTTAATTAATTTTGAAGTATAATCCTAACTTTAAATTGTTTGTTTTTAATATCAAATATAGTCAAACGTGTGTTTCATCTAACGTATCATCCTTACATTTTATTATCTCACCTAGTTGGTAAGACAAGTCAATAAAATTGACTAAATTTGAAAATAAACTAGAAGTTTGTGATACATTCAGAAAAAATATGAAAATTCGGGATATACTTGATTTCAAATCAATTTGACATGTTTTGCTAAATAAGAAAAAGAATGACACTTAAGCTTGTCATGTTAGATAAAACACATGTCTGAATATATTAAACGCAAAGTATGAGATACTAATTGGGATAATTTAAAGTTGAGACTATATATTCATAAAAAATAAAAAACAGGAGGACAATGAAGGAAGTGTGTTAGAAAATGTCTCGGATGTTGGCATTGAACAAGGTAACAACATATTTTATAATTTGTTGGAGTCCATGCCAACGCCAGCAGAACAACACCAACTAATCCTAGAGAATACATGGCAGAAAGGTTAAATATTGGGTAGATTTACTCCAGAACACAAACAATAAATTTTAACGATTCTACAACAAAATCTTCTCAAGGATCAGGAAGTAAAAGTTTAATGCTATTTTCCTTCTCTTGGCTTTTCTTTTTTGAATATGTTTTGTGCTCTTAATTTTCTTTCTTGGAATTGTCGTGGGGGACTCTCCTCTACTAATAAACATAATTTTATTAGATTCTTGGTCCTTAAATTTAAGCTTTGTATTGTTGCTTTCTGATAAACCAAGGCTGTTTCTATTGACTCCTTCATGATGAGGCGTTTTTTGCCAAATTTGGATTTCAACTTTTGTTTTGTCCCTTCTAATGGGGCTTCTGGTGGCCTTTGTTTGGTTTAGAATTCTATTTTGGTACAATCCCCTTCTATTCTTTATGGTGACTGTTGAATAAGCATTAATTTTTTTTGGGAGATCATTTTACTCATATCATCAATATTTATGACATCAATGAGGCTCATGAAAGAATTGTTTTTTGGCATTCTATCCAGCATCTCCTCAATTTCCATGGCTATATTATTTGTGCAGAAGATTTCAACGAAGTGCTTGCTCCACATGAAAGAAACAATTGCTCTTATTTCACAGAATCCATGAAGGCCTTTAATGATTTTGTAAATGACTCCAATTTGTTAGATTTTTCCTTGTAGGGGAGATTTTTTACTTGGCAGAATTCTATTGCTAGATCTAAAATTGATTGTTGCTTGGTGTCGCCAACGGTTCTTACCATATAGCCAAATCTGGTTCTGAAAGCTGTGGAGAGAAAATTTTTTGATCATGTTCCTCTTTTTTTCTCCTCTGAAGGACACATTGATTAGGGTCCTAAGCCCTTCCGTGCCATCAACTATTGGCAGAAGCATAGCAAATTTCCAAAATTTATTTCATCTTCATGCTCAGAAATTTCTAATAAATTCATGAACTACTCCATTATTGCTAAATTCCGTATTTGGAGAGGAATGCTCTCAAAATGGAATCGAGAGGTTTTTTGGGGACCTCAAGTTGAAAATTGAAGAGATCCAGTCAAGCATTGATCATATTGAGAAAATTTCAAACTTTAGAGACCTTTCTCAATATGAGCAGACTAGTCTTAATTCCTAACGTTCTAATCTATGGCATTGCAATAGAAAGCAGGAGTCCTTCTGGAAGTAGAAATTTAGAGCTAATTGGATCAAGCTAGGAGATCAAAATACGAGGTATTTTCATTCATTGGCCTCTTCTCATTACAAATTCAATTATATTTCTTCTCTATCTAATGGCCAGGAGACAATGACAAGTATAGATGATATCCATCGGCTAGTGATTGATTATTACTCAACATTGTTCAAAGGCATTATTGAGATTTCTTATTCTCTTTTGGATTTGAAATTCAAAAAGGTCTTAGCTCTTCAATCTTAAGCTCTTATTTCTCCGTTTTTAATGGAGGAAATCACTTATACTCTAAAAACTTGTGATAGTAACAAGGCACCTGGGCCAGATGGCTTTAACTATTTCTTCTACAAAATGGTTTGGCACATCGTCAAGGAAGACATTTTACTGATTTTTGAGAATTTTTACAGATATGCTACACTTTCAAGAGGATTAAATAGTGCTTTTATGGTGTTAATTCCCAAAATTGCTGGTGCTATTATGCTTAAGGACTTCTGTCCAATTAGCATGTTCCATGGAGTGTCCAAGTTGATCTCCAAGCTTTTGGCTAATAGATTGAGTTCCATCCTTCCACACCTCATATCTGATACTCAGCATGGTTTTATGAAGGGGAGACAAATCCATGAATGCTCCATGATTGCTTCAAAGATCATCCATATAGCCAGAAAAACCATCACTGAATCCTTGTACTGAAACTTGACTTTCAATAGGCATTTGATATGGTGTCCTGGTCCTATATTTTACAGGCTATGCATTCTATGAATTTTTCTGATGAATGGATTTCTTGGATTAAATGTATCCTTACAACAGGTACTTCTTCAGTTTTGATCAATAGGAGTCCAACCCCTCTTTTTTCCTTAGGAAGAGGGGTTAGACAAGGCAATCATATTTGTCCTTTTCTTTTTGTCCTTGTAGTGGAAGGGCTTTGTCTTCTTCTGATGAGAGCTAGAAATTTGGGATTAATTGCTAGAATCAACCTTAATGATGGGATGGAGGACTTATCACTTTTGCAATTCACAGATGACACCATGATCTTCTTGCCCTATGATTTGAAGATTCTAGATTCATTGTTCTAGATTCTGCGTTGCTTTTAGGTAATTTCTGGTCTTAAAACTAATTAACACAAGAGTATGATTGTAGGAGTTAATGTTGACTCTTATTCTATGCAACTAGTAGCTAAAAAAAGTGGATGTGCTTTAGATAGTTTGCCTATGTCTTATTTGGGATTGCCTTTGACTACAACAACTTTATTTGTTGGACTTTGGGACCTTGTTGATTCTAACTTCAAACATAGATTTTCTAATTGTAAAGGTAATCTGTTATTTAAAGCTGGCAGATTAACTCTGATCAAGTAAGTTCTATAAAGTTTGCCTGTGTACTATATGTCTCTTTTCAAATTGCCTAATCAGGTGCAAAAGTAGATAGAAAGCTACATGATCTGATTTATTTGAAAGGGAGACATAGCATCTAGAGGTTTATGTTGTGTTGCCTGGAATGTTGTTTGTAACTCTTTAGATCATGGTGGTTTAGGTATTATTCCTTTGCATCTCAAAAATCAAGCTCTCTTGACTAAATGGCTTTGGAAGTTTAGAACCTCAAAGGATGGTATTTGGGCTAGAGTGGTTCATGCTAGTTCAGGGATCAATTGTTTCACTCCATATTTCAGTAGTTCTTCCAATACATTTTCTTCCTCATGGAAAATGATTTTTAGTGTAATAGTGAGAATTCAATCTAATTGGGAGTTCTTCTTTTCAAAGCTGAAATACTCTGTCCATTCTGGTAAGAATGTTCTTTTTTTGGCATGATGGTTGGATTTTAAATACACCTCTCTCCATTAGACTTCCATTGCTTTTTTCTATTGCATGCAACCAAGAAGCTTCGATAAACTCCGTCCTCCATCAAGGTGCACAATTTAAAAGGTGGATTAGATCCATAGAAGAGAATGAAAAGAACCAATTTGATATTTTTATTTCTGAATGGCAACATAATCATATTTTAAATGGTTCTACACACCAAGATGAATTTGCTTGGTCCTCTAATAGGTCTTTTAAGGTTCGTGATTTTTCTTTCATACTTATAAATTCTCATGCTCCTAATTTCTCTTATGATTTACTTTGGAAAAATTTTGATCCCCCCAAGATCAAACTCTTCCTATAGCAAGCTATGAAAGATAAGATTGCTTTAGGTTCTTTTCTGGCTACCAGGTCTATCATATCTTAGGAGAATAGCTTTTGTGACATTTATGGTATGCAAGAGGACGCTAATCATATTTTTTTGCATTGTTCTCGAGCTTCTTCCTTATGGAACTCTATTCTTGGTTCTATGGGCATTTATTGGATTACCCCGGAGTCACTAAAACATTTTTTTTGGAACAATTGCCTTATCTTATTGCATCTAAGAGGAATAGAAAACTTTGGTCATTGATTGTGCATCTCCTAATTTGGGAATTATGGAAATCCAGAAATAGTAGAATCTTCACAGGAAAGATTGTTGGCTTGGATTCCATTCTTGTTTCTTGTATTCTTAGGAGTGTGATCATTTAAAAAAATTATCATACTGATTTTGTATGTTCTGGTATTGATGTGTACAAAAACTCTGCTTGTATTTTTTCTAGGCTCTACTCGGTCCGTAGCCATTTGTGTGAAAGTTCCTTGAGCGCTTGGGTCATTGCCTCCTTGGGAGGCCTTAATAAAACATATATAATTTATCAAAAAACACTATGTTTAAAAAATTGATCAAAGTTTAGACTATAGTAATCTATTAGGTCTTAAACATTAAATGTCACGTGCATGCTTATTGACATTTTCTTAAATAGAATCTGACCTCAAGATTCTTTTTAAACTGTTAGTCATGTTTTTAGATTATCTTTATAGAGTAGGGCTGTGCAAAAACTGGACTGAACCAGAAAATCGGACCAAACTCGTGAATTTTGGTTTGGTTCTTATTTTTGAAATTTTTTTAATTTTTGGTGCTGTTTGGTTTAGGATTTTTGTGTAAAGACCCCAACAGAACAGAAAAACCGATCGAACTATAGGCTTAATTCAAACTGAATCCCCTTCTCATCTAAAACTGAACTAAACCGAATGAGTTTGGTCTTATTCCTATATGCTTTGGTTTGATTCGGTTTCAAGTTTTAGAAAAAAATTGTTCGGTCTGGTTTAGTTTGTAACCGATGCACACCCCTACTATAGAGTCATATTAATATTATTAATGTCAATTATTTTTTAACCATGAGTGCAAGTCTTCACAGTTATTGATGGGATTAGATCAGTGGGCCTAACCTCAAGATTTCAACTTTAGCTTTTTAATGTCTTTATTAGATATCTATAGCCTATGAAGTCAAGATTTTAACTTTTAATTAGCATTTTCTTAAGAGAAATTCTTATTTTTGACTAGCTAGCTAGAATAGTGATTTTAAAGAGACAAGGTAGTACTAAAAAAACCATGAAACCTCTCTTTGTAACTCAAAACCCTAACTTTCAAAATTTAAAATTCAATGGCCATAACCCTGATGGTTAATTATCCACCTCGAAACACTATCCCAAACCTCTGTTCACAACCCATCATGGGACACTTCCACTGTTTTAGAAACCTTCAGAAGATATGACATTGATGGTTCAGTTGTCTTGGCCAAGAAGAAAAACATTAGAAGATTGAACTTTGAATTCTTACACCTTTTTAGGAATCGGAACCCCTTCCATATGATTAGGGATATCAATTCTATTTCGATTAGATCAAGGAAAATGAGAGTCTTCATAGTATACTAGATAAATTCATGCATAATGAAAAAAATGGTTAAAAAAGAAAGAAATATTACTTCTTATAATTTATACTATATATTATATGTTGTTTAAGATAATAGCAAAAACATTAAGAAAAGAATAATTAAATGGGGTGGTTATATTTTGTCCATTATGTTTTACTCTAATAAACTAAATGTTTCATCACATTTGAAGAATATATTTTTTTATCTCCAACACTAGTTACATATTTTAATACAAATTTATTCATTTTTTTATTCTTAAGATAAAAATAATATATATATATATATATATATATAATTAAAATATAGTATTTTTAATGATTAAATTAGTTTACAAAAATATTTTTATTGTAAATTCTTATTAGAACTTGTACATGTCTATAAAGCCATTACCGATCAATTTTTTAGTCGATAGTGATAAAAATTTCGGTCGATAATTGACACTACCGACTGACTAACAACCCACCATTTTCATGCTATTCCATTGGTCGGTAAAGTAATTACCGACCGAAAGACTGCGTCATCGGTGATTACCGATCACGAATGATAAAATTGTGATGAAACAATTATGGTTAGTGATCGATCGTTGATTCGGTCGGTATCCTTCCCGAAAATTTGCTGATGAAATACCAATAAAAAGGTGTTGGATTACCGTCCGTCGTTTTTCGGTTGCTAATTGTGGTTGGTGTTTTCCTGACGGATCACTGACCAAACGCTGACCAATTATGGATGAACATTTCAGTCGGTAATCCGTCAGATAAAATTTAAAATTTAAGAAAACATAAAATAATATATGTACAATGAAAAAGAGTTGGATAAAATTTTAAAATCACCGAAGTAATAGAAAATATATATGTGGACGGCAGGGTGTCCACCCACGGTTTGTGTCCAATGGTAATGGTAAGCTGACTCACTAAGTTAGGATTTTAGATTTTGAAAAACATGTGGAGTCGCTACTTGAATTTCATCGGGACAGTGAGTGACGAATAAAACAGGTAGATTCCTTTAAAATTCCCATTCTTCATCATTCAGATGATGCTGAGTTAAGAATGAGTCTTTCATACTAGGCGAATTTTCATTTAATTAATTAAAAGGTCATTATTTAATACAGAGGACAAACAATAACAAAGCGATAAATCAACCAGAAAATAATATGGCACTGGTAGGATGAATGATCATCCCTACTATTATTTCTAATTGATTCTTTATTTCTCCACATTTAGTCTAATTAAACTAACCCTGAATGATTGAACATTGTTTGCTGTATTTGGTGGGTTGCTACTTTTTTTAATGATGTTAGCCCAGTGGGTTTTTTCCATATTTATTTACTTGCAAAACATCCACAGTCGGTTTCTAATACATTTTTATATTACTGATGATACTAATGTTTGTAAATTAGTCATTTATTTATTACCCGGAATATGATGGCAGAAATATACATACACCTTTACAGAAAGGAAAGAAGATATGATTTTCTACCAGTTTTATTATATTACTTACCAAGTTTTATTCATTAAAAGTCTGATTGGTTAACTTGGCATATTATTCTATATGATTAAAAGGAAAGTAAATAGGGTTAGAAGACCATACCGATCGACTAATTAACCCCGGAGAGGGCCAGTCAGTTGACCTTGAAGCTTTAGACAGTCAATCCATCGCATAGCCTTCACCCTTGATCCACCAACTTGGTGATTCGGTCAAACCACTAAGGAATCGATTAAATCTTTGATTAGGCCAGGCCTAATGATAACAATAAGCTTGATCAATCGGGGCCAAAGTGATGGATTGGTTGATTAATTGATGATTTGGCCGATTCTGTAACATGGAGTCAGAAGCTTCTAGTCACTACTTTTACCTATTTTATTATAGCCTAAAAGAAAAGTACAAAAAGTGATTGCAAACTTAATAAATCTTTTGGAATCTAAAATAGTTGGAAAGACTAGCTTCATACAGCGATTTTGAGCCCATGAGTTGAAACATCCTTGTGATCTATAACTTGAGTTACAAATCACCAAAGCCTTAATGGCCTCTTCATATCACCAGGGACATATACATATGATCAAAAATTAAATAAAGTCAGTTCATGATATATGGAAAATTGCAGTAACATAAAGAGAAGTGAATCGAATGTGAATTATGCTTATTCCGATATATGGATGCTTCGTGGATGGTAGGTTGCCCTCAAAGTTACAGAGTAGTACCACTCTTGGGTAGAAATAAGCTTCTAAATTGACAGAGTTCCCTCATTCAGAAACTAAAAGAAAGTTGCTTCATAAACTTTTATGAAAATGCTTTAAGAACTTGTAGAGAAAACCATTTTTTCCTCTCCTCTACCAGTTGTATTCTTCCTTCCTCCTTTCGTTGTTATTCCTTTTTCACAATGTAAAAACTTAGGATATTTATAGGAGAAAAATGAATCTTTTTAATAAGTTGTTCAAGTAGACCGGTGTAGTCTAACACCCTACATATACATGCATTCAGTCTCAAAACATGTCTTGTCAAAGCAATGGATCAGTCGACTCTTTGATGATCAACCGGTTGAATGATCATCAAAGATTCAAACGAACCTTCTTTTAATAAAAAAGGGCTTTGTCCAATTTAGGCCCAGTCCAGGGTTGAAGGTTTAACCGGTTTATCAAAGCACCGATCAAATCTTCAGTGGGCCAGAAAACATATTTTAAAAATGTTTGGGAATCATTTTCAATCCTTCAGCTCATTCCTACGAGAAATGGGGTAACCGAGTGGTCCAATTTAGATCGTATTCATCATCGGGCCCCGAACCTCTTCCACATACCTACATCTAAAAATCAGTTGTCTATAGTTACCCTCGCTTTGTCGGAGTTTAGCGATGCCAGTCTATCAAATGAATAAACAAATGACAAAGCATATAAATATAAACATTATTAAGGATATAGAAAAGGATACAGCACGGGCGGTCGATAGTCGTCATTAAAGTGTTAGAGGTAGTTCATCCCCTGGGTGACAACATCGCAGTTATCACTAAATTGGAGGTAGTTTGCCTCCGTGTAAGGTCTAGGACACTCTCGGTCAATCTAAATGAAGCTTCTAGGACTCTAGTATCCTAGAAGACGTCGAGGCTTCGCTCGGAGAAAGCGTACGATGTACCTAGTAGTGTTTTGCTGAACTTTTTAGATTATTGTGGGATGGCTTACTACAGTCTGGACTTCTGAAGGTAACTTGCTATTGCACAATCTTTCAAATTGTCAGAAAAGACTCGTTATCACTTGTTTTCATTATGGATGACTCACTGCCATCTGGATTTGTTTGAATTTTTTTGAAGGTGACTCGCTGTCGCCTAAATATTTATGGATTTTTTTTGAAGGTTTGAAAATTCTAATTGAGGCCTTGTGTTGCCTCTGAAAAATATTATGGTCATCTATGGATGTTTTTGAAATTTGTTTGAAGTGTCAAGCATAGTCTATTTTATTTCTAGACTTGGTTGTAGTCTTTTAAAAGTTGTATTTGGACTTGTTTGTCATAAAATTTTAGATTCTTGGGCTAATGCACAGAATTTGAATTTTTAGGGGTTAAAGTGATAATTTGTCACCCCATTTCTTTTTGTAACCGACAATTTTCTTTTCCTCTTCTTCTTCTTGCATTAGTTGGCTTCATTTCCTCTTAAAATTTATTTTCTCTCAATTTCTGCCTTGATTGCTCTCATTTAATTAGGTTTTGCTAGCCCTGATTATTTCATTCTCATCTTCTCTTTTTCTTCTTTTTTTTTCCTTCTTAGCCATGGCTGACGGTGGAGCTCCTATGGAGGGCATCAATCCGAATACCCCACCAATTCCAGAGGTTGCATAATAGCCCATAGACCCTCTCAATCCGTTCTTAGATTTGTCTTGCTCCATTTTTGAGATTAATTATTGAATTTACAAGCAAAACACCTGTGGGCTAGGGAAATGAGTGTGGATATTCTTCCTTTAACCAATCTTGGAGCTCAAGTGGGTTGTTATGCTGCAATTGATGTAAGTTTCCCATTACCCAGTGCTTTGAGTAAACTTTCCCTTCTAGAAATGGGTCCAAGGTTTACAGATTCAGACGAATCTTCAATGATCATTTGGCTGGATCATTGAAGGTTCGTTCGATTCTTTGAGCCAATTTTGGTTGACCATGCTGTGATTATGAATGTGCTATTTGAGACTGCATAATGCTAGTGAAGTTCATTTTGTGTTTTTATGGTGGTGTAATGATTTTTGTGATGTGTTTTGTGACATGGGTGTTGTGTTCTGAGGTGTATTGTGTGTGATAGTGTTTTTTTATGTAAGCAATGGTTTGGCCGAATGTTCATTCAGTGCGTAAAGTTTCAAATGAACAATTATTGATCATTAGTTCGCATGATCAATGATTCGTTCGAATTTGTATCCTAAAACTGTGCAAAAATCATTTTGAGCCCTAAACTTGTTTGTTTTTAGACTGTGACCATGTTGTCATGTGCAAATGACTGTTGTGCGTGTTTATGACCATGTTTGGAGGCCTGAAACCTCGCTGTATTTATGTTTCTTGACTTTTGCATGTGTTCATGCATTTTGTGTATTTTGGCTTGCCGCCGTACTTATGAAATGCGAAGGTTGCTTATTGTGATGATTTTCATTTACAAAGGGAATTGTCTTCCTACTTTTTCTCCTTATGGGAATTTCTATGCTTCCCGAAAGATATGGGATATGCTACCAGAGTTCGAGAAGGTGCATGAGGCGAATCGGTTTGGCGACCTTTATCGAGGCTCTCCAAAATTTGCACGGGGTGAACAAGACTAGTCATGTGGATCGTTCTTCCACATATGCAGTGATAGAATGATTGATGTGTAGCACTCACACCTTTCAGCTTCCATGTGGGGAATACACTCTCACGCCTGGAGCTTTTGTTGCTGTGACTGGTGTTTACTATGCAGGCGAGGGATACCGTTTGATGGCGGTAATTATTATGCTTCCTAGGAGGACAGGGATGCTTATTTTAGGCGCAGTTTGGCAAATCACCGGACTTGTGAGATAATGGCAAGAAGATTGTGTACACCAGCATGCCAGAGTGGTTTGCGACCTTCCCGTTGGTCCAAGAAGGTAGAAAGATCATGTAGATGATAGTGGAGCCTAACACCAAGGTTGGGTGTGATCAGATGGCCAGAGTCTTCCTTTTCCACTTATTAGCAAGCACTCTTTTTTGTGAGGAGACTTGCGATTTGTGGATTCACTTTGTGCCTCTTCTGTGATACTTCGATCTCATGGGGAAATGTAACTGGGGGTCTGCTGCCCTGGCTTACTTGTATTCCTGCATAGATAAGATTTTGATAGGATACAAGAAGCTGAATGGATTCTAGCACGCCATCCATTTGATTATATTTGGTTATCTTCTTTTCCTTGGCTTACAAAGTAATCTCTAACTCTTGTTCACTTTTTTGATCCTCAGGTTTTGGCTATAGAGATGGGCTTCATCACAAACTTTCATTCTATTGGAGTTCTCCATACTCTACCTTCTCTCTGTCGATGGGGTTCCTCTCATTGTACCACCCCATACACTAGTTTGGCTGATTAAAAAGAGTCCAACATTGATCCCAGTCCGTAGACTCGTGACTTCTTCATCCCATCAACTGCCAGCCAATAAAGCTCATCATCAGTCATTTCCTCCCCCTCCAACTCCGTCGCCTTCTTCAGCTCCATAAAACGTTCCTACAATACTCTAAAGTTATGAATTGATAGAATTAAAGTAAGTGAAGGCATATAAGTTAGGAATAAAGTAAATTATAGCAAATGTGTAGGAAAGACTTAAGTGAAAGTAAGAATGACTTACATAGATCGCCGCTGATCTCTGATCAACAAACCACATCCTATCATTGGGATCTAGGTGCGTCTCTATGAAGACCCTAAATGTAGTAGGAGCCTCTCAAGTTTCAGCCTCCTAAAATGTGATATTTTACCAGTTGTATCTTATTTACAAGTATTAAAACAAATTAAATGCATGGTTTATTTAAATATGTTAAATTAATAACTTACGATAGTTGTAGCATGCTCAACATATGATCAGCTCCCTCCTATGTGTCACGAAGGTCCTGTACCTGGGCCAGCTGGCTCACTCAGGTTGTTTCTCTTCGTAGTAGAGGGCCTGGTTTGATAAGCCTCCTTCACCCACTCCTCTTCACAAGCCTTCAAGATCTTCACCTGGATGTATTTTTTCTTGGTCCTCTGATGCCTCGGGATGTAGAAGAAGTTGGAGTACCGGTTAGCTACTTGTCTCTCCCAGGTTTGCCTAAAATGAGGATCAGGCACCTCTCATCTCCAGTTTTTCTAAAGAAAGAAATAGTTAGTATAAAACAGGTTTGAAAGTAAGTATAAGTAAATATAATTGAATAAATTACTGCAAACTCATCGATCCAAATTTGAATATGCTCCTTTGTTAGGGTGTTCCAGGTGTAGCCTTCTTTGAACTGCTTTTTCTTGAAGTAGTTCTTAATTGCCTTGGATGTCTGCTGAGTAGGGTTCAATTTCTTGTACAAAACATCAAAGTGTTAACAAATGAGAATAGAAGAACCAATAAATTAAAGATAAACTTAAAATATACTAACAATCCTTTGGCATCCAGCCAACAAAGTTGCTTCCCCTTAGCAGGGGGAGCATCAACTACAGGTGCTGATGAAGCTGGTGTATCCCCAGAAGATGGTGCAAAGATGTAGATGGTACAGAAGCATCTCAACCTCTACCTAAAGCTGGTGTAAGCACAGCTAGAGTTGAGCAAGTAGCTTTAGTTGCTCTAGTTGTCCCTGCAACTCTTGGAGGTGTTCGAGGTCAATATGAAGGTCTAACCTCTGATGCTGGAGGTGGAGAAGATGATGGAGGAGGAGGACTAGTAGATACAACTGTACGGCTGGATGGCGTGAATGGACTAGAAGAAGATGACTACGCTGCAATAGAAGATGCAGATGAAGCAGTAAATCCATCACTGGGAGGGACTGAAATGGGAGGAGGAGGCCCTGTAGTAGTAATAGTTGGATGTGTAGTAGGCAGTGGAGGTGTAGGAGTACCAGCTACAGATTAAAATTTTAAAGGCATATAATACACAGGGAAGTCATCAATCGCCCATATCAATGTAGCTCTCAGATTAAAATTCTGCCCCCTATCACAGTCATAAGTCTGCACCATCGTTTCCCAAAATTGATTCAGTTCTGCAATCAAAGGCTGAAGAAACACATCAATCCTTCCATTCGGATTCCTCGGCCCCGGGCATAAAATAGTAAGAAACATAAACTCATCTTTCATACACATAGCAAAAGGTAAATTATAAGGAGTCAAAATAACAGGCCATGAAGAGTACTGTTGTCCACTCTGCCTAAAGGGTTGGAACCCATCTGCACATAATATTATCCCAGTCTTACATTCCTGACTTCATTTTCAAATTCAGGAAATAAACTATCAAAGTGTGTCCATGCTAGAGAGTCTAACGGATGACACATCTTTCCATCTTTCTACACATGTTCTGAATGCCAACGCATATTACTTGCAGTTGCCTTGGAGGCATACAACTTCTGCAATCTAAGAGTTATTAGGAAGTAATGCATCTTCTTATAAGGAACATTCACCTTCTAATTAGAAGCTCTTTTTCTAAATGGCTTGAACCTGTCCTTTTTTGCATATCTTGCACGAAAAAAAGTTCACTATCTTTAGCCCAGCAAATCATGCAATTATTCTCACAATAATCGATTATCTCAACCGGGAGGCCAATCCCCACACTAATTTCTTCGTGCTATAGAAATTTGGAGGCATCGAGTTGGGCTTAGGAATCATTTTTTGGATAAAGTTACACCATTCATCATACTCTGCCGTAGCCGTCTGATACCGACACTTCGATTCCAACATCATAATAGTAGCAGACAACGCTGAATAATTCTCATTTCCAAGCCAAACCTCTTGCTCAGTAGATATCATCATTTCATAAAACCGTTGTGCTTCATGATTTGGATCCTCTTCAATATATTCCTGATTAAAGTGTTCTTCATGTTGAAAATGATGTTCAGGCTGAAAAACATTTTGATACAACTTTCACCCCGCCGGCATCCATAATAATTCTCTGGTAAGCATTAACATTCTTATTCTAAAAACTTTCTACATTCACATCAACAGGGGGTATGAATTTATACACACTCGGTTCCACTTCACCATGAAAAGTCCAAACAGTGTTTGGAACAAACCCCTTTTTTGCCAAATGTTGTCTCACAGTCTCAATATCCCGATACAGTCTATTTTGACATTTCACGTGTTTACATGGACACTTTATCAATTCACCGTTTATACATTCAGGATGTCACATGCAAACTGTATGAATCTCCACTCAACCATATTCATCCAATCAACTGATATCATTCCATTCATAACCCATCCCTCAAACATCCAACTACAATCCTTACTCATTTCTTCGACCTTCTTAACACAAGGTAAATGAACAAATTCAATTTGGAAAACTACATTTAACAAAATGAATAGTTGAGTCCTTAAATAAGTTTAATTTTGAGAATAAAAAGGCACAATGAGTTGAATATATATATTCAATTTATCATACCATTTTATTCTCATAATTAAACTTATTCGAAGCCTCAACCATTCAAAGAGCATAAACCATATTCAATTCACATTAATTTTAGGGTTGATATATGCAATGCAACCTAAAAGCCTACCTAACTGCTTATTAAAGCAAGCACCCAAAGGTTTGGTCTTATCTCATTTGTGAAATTAACATCTATAACTTATCATGATATATGAAAACAAAAAAAATCTTGGGCAGCCTTCTGGCGTGTTTCTCCAGATGCACGATTGATTATATATGTCGAATAATGTATAAAATCAAATAAATGATTCGAACATTACTCGACATATATAAAAATATGCATCCGGAGAACAACTAACCATTAAAAGGCACCCGAAATTTTAACCGCTCTCATATATTTCAACCGTGATAAATTAAATAAATGTCAATTTTACAAACTGTCCACTGGGACAATCCAATATCCTAGAATTCTATCTAAGGATACTAGACGAGAATTCTACGGTTTCACTACATGATCGAGTTTAAACGACTGGTAATAGTCATTTTAACTTTAGCTTCAAAGTTTGTTATACAATTTTACTTCAATTAGATTGAATTACGTTATCGATCTATTTAGATTTACAATATTTATTAAAATATAGTGAACGTAATTGCAAGGACAATGCAAACCGAGTAATATATTCAATTGGCGTAAGGAAGATGCACAAGAATAGGATTAACGGTTCAAATGACTTTATTTATTCGTTGTAAGGAAGATGCGAACGAATATATCAAATTTTTAATAAATTTTATAAATAATATTAAGTTCATATATTTTATAATCAAATTATTTCGATGCAAGGAGGGTGTAATTGAAAGACCAATTGATTTAAGTTCTTACTTGTGTCACCTATAGTCTCTAACCTATTATAAATCTAACGTTAAATCTACTAAAATTTTGACAGAGTGTCCCTATATCTAGACGTATCTCCCCATCAAATGGGGTCATTCCTGAAAAAAATACACTTCTATACTTTCTCACAATGCTGGACCTACCACAAATTACCCAAACTCAATAATCACAAATTTCATAAACCTAAATCTAGTAGCACGTGTATATTCACCAACCTAGATCTAGCAGCATATGCATATTCACCAACCTAGATCTAGCAGCATATGCATATTCACCAACCTAAATCTAGCATTTCACATACATATTTAACAAACTAGATCTAATAGACATGCATTAATTCAAAAATCTCAAAGCTACCCAAACCATTTATTTAATTAATATTCCTCACAAAGTTAGATAACTTACTTGATTAAATGTGCGTGCCCAAGTAAAAGATAGAAGGTTTAATCTCGAAACACGGACAAGATGTAAATCAAAAACCTATATGCATATATAGTTGATTAAAAAAGGAAGACTTAAGTGAAAAATTAACAAGTTTAAAATTCATTAAAAAAAACACTTACTTGAACAAGTTGAAGCAAAACAAACAAATTTCAATCTCCAAACGGGATACAAATTTATTTTGGAAACCTATTCAATACATTACAGACATTAATGACAAGGCTATTCAATACATTACAGACATTAATGACAAGGTTTTTAATTAACACCGATTATCATTTTGTTATTTATATCCAAATTATCCACAATGCAATTACTTTCCTATAAAAAATTATAAGTAAATTAATCATTTTGTTAATTATATCCAAATTAATTAATTTTTATTATTTCAAATAATTAATGTATTGGGGTTAATACTATTATTGTAATTATTATAAAAAATAACTAAACATTATAAAAAAAACATAATATTTTCATTAATATTCTAATTATTATATAATTTTTATCAAAAAACAAAATTTTATTATAAATATTACTATTATTATATTCACTACTATTATTTACTTTGTAATTAATCATGATATTATTGATAATATTAATTGTTATAAACAAATTAATTTTTAATAAAACACAATATAATTATAATAATTATATATATATATATAATTCTATTTTTTTTAAAACAGAATATTAATTTTTTAAAAATAGAATATATTATTATTAATAATAATTAATATTATCCCATAAAGAAAATAATTAACCTAAAATTCATCAAAAAAATACAAGCAAAATTAACCTAAACAAATTTAATTACACACTAACTAATTCTAACAAATTCAATTAACCCTAAATAACTATCATTTAATTAATTAAATACATTTAAAGTAAAAACAATAAAAAATATATAAAAAGGAAGAAAATTACCTGTCTCTGTAGGTGCTCGCCGATGACGAAGGGAAGGCCAGAGGGAGAAGACGAAGTCACCGCTGCTGCTATCTTCAATGGTGGAGGAGTAAGCTGCTGCTGTCTTCGACGGTGGAGGAGCAGGCAGTCTTCCACGGTAGTGGAGGAGTCGTGGTGGTGCTGAGGTGGCAAGGGAGTGAGATGGTGGAATGGTGGTGGTGCTATCTCTGGTTGATATGGTGGTGGCTGGAGAAAAGAAAAGGAAAGGAAGGAGCAGAAGAAAATGAATAGGGTTTCTTTTTTTATATATATACTCAAAAGTTTGCGACGGACACGTTCGATGCAAATATTACACATGTCCATCGCAGACCAAATTTCAAATTATAATTTATATTGCCCAAACCATTGTGACGGAGCACTTCAATCGGACATAAATTTGCATCGGACTTTCGATCGTAAAATTAATTATCCCGTTGTAGATTTTTAGCGCCATAGGGAAAAAATTTTGGCGTGAAGTTCGCACCAAAAATTGTGTCCATATCTATGACGACTACCTTATGTCCGTCGCACATATCATAAAGCTTAATATACAATTGCAAATTCACAACCAGTCCGTCACATATATTATAGTTTTTTTACGGACACAATGTCTGACGCAGTAGGCCGATGCAGATACACTATTTTCTTATAGTGAGTTTTTTTAGCATTTGTTTTGTTATTTATTATTAACTTACAAGGTTAATGGGAATTTGAGTTAATTTAGAGCATAAACCATGCAATTCCCTTATCATTGCATCATATAAGTGTCAATCTAATTTCTTCATGGTTCTTATCTTTTCAAAGGTGGCTTATACTTATTTTGGTGTGAAATCATTTTAGGTATAGAGCTTTGAGGGTTTAGAGCCTAAAGGCAACATTTGATGTTTAGAGCGCTAGTTTGCGGTTTCACGAATTGGCCAACATTGTGAGCATGAAGCATTAAATGTGGAAAAAGTTTTGACTTGAAAAGCTTTATATTAGAAGCATATTGAGTTTACTTTCATTTGCAAAAGGAATTAGCTCAATTGGTGTTAGAACGAAGGAGATGCGAGCTAAACTCCGGGAAGTGCTCCGAAAACGGGCTCAAATGTAGTACTAAAATGTCAAGGGCATTTTAGGAAAGAAAATAATAAAATTAGATAAATGTCAAAACATAGATATTACCATATATATCTTGACCTTCATTTAGGCTCAAAAATTTCTCAATTTGAAGTTTGGAAGACTGAGATATGTCTCTCATACGTTAGGCCATTTGCTGGATCGCAATTGGGCTTATTCCGGCCAATTTGTGTAAAAGAGGGCAGAAGCTGTTGGAGAGGCTGGACCAGGCTGGTCCGATTTAGCATTAGAAAACCATAGGTTTGAGCCAATTTTTGGTCATTTTGAGCTATTTTTTAGGTTTTTAGGGTATTTTTGAAGGGATACTATATATACAACCCTCATAACCCTTAGCCGCATCTTTTGCTTATTTTATTTTACTTAGGAAACTTAACAAAAAACCTTAGAAAATCTCCATTTTTCATGGAATGAAGGCTTGGTTTGCAAGGAATTGAAGAAGATTGAAGCTTGTTATTCATCTTTTCAAGACTAAGTTTTCCATTTCTTGATTCTATTTATCTTTTAATTATGTTTATACTTATTTTTATTGTTTGTTTATTAGTTTTTATACACCCAGAGTTAGGGCAAACATCTGTGGCTGTGTTACGTTAAATCAGCAGCTCTATAGAGAATAATCAAAATTATACTCTACTAATAGGCGCAGGACCGATCGGTTCATTGGGAAGAACCGATTGGTTCTTCATTTTTTGAACGGCCGGTCATTCATTTGGGCCTTTTAGGTTTGTTAAAATATGGGCCCACTATTAAATCAATCAGTCGGTTGGTTCATTGTGAAGAATCGGTCGACCAATTAAAGAGCCATAGGACGTATTTTGGACTCAATCATCTCATTCCATCAATAATGTGGCAAGGGGAGTGGTCTCATGATAAACCATATTCATCATTAGGCTCCCAGACAGCTTCCACAATCCTGCATCCAAAAATCAGGCATCTATAGTAACCCCCGCTTTGTCAGAGTTTTGCAATGTTAATCATTCTAACATGAATAAATGAACGGAAAAGCAAACAATTGCAAACACAAACATAATTAAGGACATCAGAAAAGGATACAACACATAGGATAGATGGACATCCTCGTCGTCGTAGATAGTTGTCACCGTAGATATTCGTCTCCGTAGATAGCCGTCATAGTGATCAAGATAGGCATCTCCGTAGATAGTCATCACCGTAATCAAGATAGACATATCCGTAGACAGTCATCATCGTGATCAAGATGGCCATCTCCGTAGATAGTCATCACCATGATCAAGATAGCCGTCACTATGATCAAAATTGACGACTTCATAGACAACCATCACCTTGATTAAGATAACCATCTCCGTATATAGCTTTTGTCATTATCAAGATAGACATCTCCATAGATAGTCATCGCAGTGATCAAGATAGTCTTCTCTATAGATAGCCATTGTCGTAATCTAGAATTTGCTCTGATAACCGTCCTAGGATTTTGGTTTTGAATAATTGTCTCCAGATTCTGGATTTGAATTTAATAGCCAATTCTGGATTCTGAAGTTGGATTTAGTAGCCATCTTCGCATCCTGAAGTAGGTTTTGATTGAGTTTGGTTCTGAAAATTCTGATTCTAATAGGCATCGTTTGATTCTATTTCTGAAAATTATGGTTCTGATAGTGATAGCCATCGCCAGATTCTTTAAAAATTTTGATTCTTAAAATTTTGATATGGTTGTGATAACCATCGCCGAATTCTAAGATTTTGAAAATTTTGATTTTGAATTCAGATACAGTACCATCTCTGGGTTTTGATTATGCTTGATAGTTGTTGCCTTAACCCGAGGTTTAATCTAACAACTATCTTCAAAGCTCGATCTTGATGATACCTTGTCTCCTGATCTTTGATTTTGAGATCGAAAGTGATAATTGCCTCTATATTTTAGTTTTGATTGTAGTCGTCATCACATCTTGTAACCGCATTCTCTCCTAAAAGTTTCTGATGGTTCTTGTTGTACTACCATTATTGGTGTAATTACAATGGTCGTCGCCTGACCTTGATGTTCTAAGTTCAGAAGAGTTATTGCTGAGCTCGGGGATCTTTTAAGTTCTGATACTCGATTGGCCGTCGCCGGATTCTATGATTGGACTGATAGCCATCTCTGGATTTTAAGGATAGAGTTCACTACCATCCTTGTATAGGATTCAATAGACGTCTCCAGATCCTGAGATAGGTTTTAGTTGAGTCTGTTTATAAGAAATCTGATTATTGTCCGTTCGGATAGCCATTGTTAGAGTCTGGAGTTTAGCAATTCTAGCTCGGATAGACATCATTGGGCTCTGAGGATCTGATCTTGGATTGTTCTAGATCTAAGAGCTGCCTGCGAGATGCTCTTTGGAATTATTTTGAGTTTGATTGTTGGTCTGGTGAGGTGCCATTGGCTCGAGGCTCTCTAGCGTATCGAGCACCAGTGGAAGCATCTCCTGGATAGTCATCTAATGGTGAATGTGAGTCTTTCCTTACTCATAAGCTTTAGAACTCCTTGTCTTTTGGTGTTGAATGACTTCCGAGGGATAGGTTCAACCGATTGTTCTCTAGCTTCGGTATTCTGTGCACTTCTAACATTTCTCTCAACGTTTGGAAGATAATGGTTCTTTGCAAAAATAGATTCACTTAGAATCTATCTGGTTAGGGGTCGAATCCTCACTAGGGTGGTAATGTGCGAAACATCTATCTTCGTGCAATAGAGATCAAGATTTTTCTTAGAAAGTCATTCATTAGAGGTTTATAAAGGTCCTCTCAGGTATTTGACTTCTCAAGGGTGGAACAAGTTTTATTTCATTATGAAGATGTGATTTTGGTGAACTATACACAGGCTTTCTCTTTAGGGTAGAGTTGGTATTGAAGCGCAAGGAGATGGTCCACAGTGATTAGGACCTTCATTACGTCCGCCATAGGGGGATGCTCTGGGATGACTAGGAACTTTTCCACTAAGGATCACTTGATAAGTAGTGGGTATGAATGATAAACAACTTAGTGCCTCTGGTAGTCTATTTGGTGGACCGCCTGTCCCATGTGGCATGGTATTTTCCCAAGTAGGGGTAAAAACTGAGCTTTCTAGGCAAGAAAATTTTTATCGTTAAGTTTAATGGAAAAGGTGTGATGAGTAGTGGCAACAGAGGTAAGAGAGGGAGAAGAAATTATGGAAAGTTGGGTATTAGTTGAGGAGCTTGTCAAGGTGCTTGTGAAAAAACTGATACCATGTAAACTCTTTGCAGAGAAGAGAATTGTATTATCGCTATCAAAAGCATTAAGTTACATAGTGATGGGCAATGAATATAAATACAGGAATTACAACGGAAGTTGTTACAAGATAACTAAGTAGAATTACAAATTTAAAATTAAACTAAGGATAAAGGATAGCTTTATCTTCACAATCTTTTTTGATAGGTGGAGATACCACTAAAGTATCACAGGTTCCGTTTTACGGTTGCCTAGATTAATCTTCGGCCAAGAGAAGTCCCATGTGGAGCAACTCTCTCCCAAAGTAAGCCTACCGATCGATCCCTCGACCATCAGGTGTTGCAGCTGTAAGTTCAATGGTCTTTGACCAGTTGAACCACCCCACTTTAGTTGTTGATATAGCACAAAAACACATGATACAATTTTATGCTTTTCCTTGACGTGTGTTATATGGTTACTTTGTTTTAAACAAAATAACCATACTTTGCTATAAAAGAATATTAAAAACTTATAAAAGAATAATTATTTTTTTTCATTTTTTCACAATTGATGTGTTTCTTTATTAAGTAAATTAACTCATTTTATATAAAAAAAGGACATATTCAGTTAAGAAAAAATAATATTTATTTAATAAAAGTGATTTTTTATAGTTTATAAAAAATGGATATCAATTTATTGAAAAAATTTTCACAAATAAAATATGATTATTTTTAAATTTTTTTTAAAAAACAGAGTAAAAAATGACTTCTTTGGAATTATTTATTTCCCTCCATAAAACGTGACTGTTTTAAGTTGATATGAAGATTTGTCAAGTCTTCCTCAGTACTCACTTTGAGCGGTGGCTCTCTCAAGTTTTAATTTCATCAAGTCTCTTCCGGTCCTAATTAAAAAATCAGGTAAAAAAACTTTTCGTCTTTTTTTATTTATAATTATTTTTATTATGATTTATTGATGATAGAATTATAAGGGAACATAAATTACTGTAGAATTATAAGGTGATATGAAATACAAATAGTGAATAAGACGTAGAAATATAGATTATGGTATAAATAAATGAGGTTTTCTAACGATTGCCCTTAGGGTAAGTAGTATTTTAATAGATTTTAGCTAGATAAAGATAAATCTTGATGTCCATAACTTGTTCTATATATACAAAGACAATTTTAATCATTTCAATTAATTACATTCAACATAACTTTTAAATAACAAAACATATATCCTAAAATTATTCATCTCGCGTAAAAGATTTGAAATTAAATATTTTTATCTAGCTAAAATCTGTTAAACTATTACTTATTTAGGGCACTCGTTAGAAAAACCCATTTATTTTTACATCCATTTCCTTTCCTTAACAGGTACATGTTCTTTTATTAAAAAAAAAAAAGAAAGAAAAGAAAGTACATGTTCTTTTGTTGTTTTGTCCCACTTCAAGGGTTTGAGTAATTGGATTCGGTCCATCTAATTGAACTGAGGTTAGATTCAGAATCCATATCCATCTGTAGTGAATTATAACCGCTCATATCAAAAGGAAAAAATAAAAATTTATAACAGCTATGACACATATATATCTTCTTCCTCCTGCTGCAATGTTCTTACTTCCTCGGCCTTGACAAGAAAACACTGAATTGATAGATAGAACACATCAGAATCATCACTGCCATTTTCTCACTAACACCAACAAAAATATATATATATATATATATAATGTTCAAAAAAAAAAACAAAAGAAAAGGTGAGAGGGTAAAGTAATTGTGGCTAACCCTTTTTCCTATATAAACATTTGTACCCTCCCACTTGAACAAAACCAAATCTCAAAACCCTGCAATCAAAGATTCATAAACAAAGCAAATAGCCAGCCAAAACCATGAGTTTTAGTAGCCACACAAGTGAAGTTTGTCTTCCTAGCTATAAGCCATGTCTTTTCCTTTTCTACTTTCCTTGTCCTTTACCCTCTAACAGCTTCCTTTCTTCCTTCCTTCTCTCCATATATATCCCACTAGTGTAAAATAGAAACCTAACTAGGCCATTTGTCTTAGCATCATTTACCTCAAACAAACAACCTTTTTGTTTCCCAATAACATACTTGAGTTTCCATTTTAGCTTTCTTTCTTAATGAAAAACCAGCAAGTACTTCTTCATTATTAATTACATTTACATGCATGGAGGCTTTCAATGTTTCAATTCCTATACCTTTTGCCTATACTTTTGCTGCTAGTACTAGTAGTAATACTAGTACAAATGATTCCAATTGGATGGACAGCAGAATATGGAGAA
>CANYLF011336512.1:0-15667 GCA_948193215.1 Bocquillonia castaneifolia | reverse complement strand
TGAATAAAATTTGATAAAAATGTTCCTCTTATTATTCTAATGAGAAGAAACATATTTAAGTAAATTAGGTTTTACTTTATTTGGTGTAGTTTATTATTTAATAAATGTTTTTTTAGTTTCTTAAATTAGCCAATTTTTTTTTGAGTGGATTAAATTAGCCAAATTTAATTTAACTTTAATTTGAAAAGGGGATGTCAATTATAAGCACGTTCTCATATGAGAATGATGTGATTATAAACTATTAGATGGGATTTATGATAAGGATAAAGATGAAAGTTTCATTTTAAATTCATCTTTATCCTTATCACAAAACTCGTTTATAATCACGTTCTCACATGTGAGAACGAGAATCTATATATCATATAAAAGTTGATGCAAAGAGAAAATTTAACACTCTTTTTTGATCATCTTTAAATTTTTCTAATTTTTATAAATTTTAAGATTTAATCTTAATTTATTTGTATCATGATTGGTTAAACATATATTTTTAGATATTTTTTAATTAAATCATAAGTAATTAAAAATAAATAAGACTCGATTCATTGAACATCAATTAATAATAAAAATTAATTAAATATTTTTTATTGAAAATTGTATCAAGTAATAAATTTTGTTCATAGAAATTTGTGATACATGATGTGTCTTGCAAGTAACTTAGTGTGTTGTTCAAGTTATCTTGCTTATATATACTCCCCGTGAATATATTTTTTTAAAAACAAATCTATGGATCAATGAAAAGAGGGTAAAAAAAATAAAGGACAAGATTATAAGAAATATTCTAACGGTATTTTTTCCCCAAGAGTCTACATTACTAAGTTTATTTATAATTTATAATCTATATTTATCCCGTGTTCTGGAATTTTTTTTATTTAAAATTTTTATTTCCGGTATTTTCTTAAGACTAATATTTTGAAAAAAATCGATTTTTATGAGTTTGATATTCGTACAAAAACATATACAATAATTTATACTTTGTGAAATGATATATCACACAAATTTATTTTATAATTTCATAAAGATTAATGTATGGATATAAAATTATTTTTTTATCATTTATATGCAATTTACATTAAAAAAATATTTTTCTTCATTTTAAGTTTATATTAAAATATAAATTTCATATTTTCTTTATTATTAAGGGAAAACCGGTTCAAATGAACATTAAAATTTGTTATATACTTCTTAATAAATTTTATGAGTTATTCTGATTTAACAATAAAAATTTATTAAACTAAGAGATAAATTCAATATATATTTAATTAATTTTACAATCTTATAATTTATTATATTTTATTGATTAAACTTAAATATAAATTAATTTCTCATTTAATTACATATATTATTTTTAAAAAAAAACATAAATATCATATAAATTTTTTTAAAATAGTATATATTTTTATAATTATATAATCAGAATTTGAATAATTTCAATAATTTATGCACAAAGCGTTATAATATCTATTCCATTTGAAAATGAATCAGTGAGGGTCCCCACCTGAGCTTTACTCTAAAGTAACCGACCATCCCATTCTTATCTCTCTCATTTTCATTCCCAATTTTAATCTAACCCTTCATTTTAAGTGAACCTCATGCAACCAAGGGCCATGATCGCTTCTCTTATTTATTTTATGTTTTTGAAATCCTTTTCTTATTATTATTATGGATTTATATATTATTATTTATGCCACGTCACTCAATACTTTCCAATTTTTTCTTTTGTTTTTTCCACCGCATCGCATCGTCGATCACTCTCTCCGAAAAGGTTAAGTTTTACATTCTTTCCATCAATTCATAACTACTCCTGTTTACCCGATCCGACCCTATGGATATAAACGGATACTCCCATTTCCGTCTCCGGCAAACTCCCTCCACTGACCGCTTCTTAGGGGTTTTTCCTTCCTCCTCTCAATCGCCTTCTTCCGAAGATAATAACGAGCTCCACGAAGACGATATCTTCTCCACCGGAGACTTCTCTCAAGCTTCCAACCACCAGCACCACCGCACCAGCCCTCCCTCCTCCACTTCTTATCCTCGCCACCTCCTCCACCACAAAACACCCTTTCACCAGTCGGAATCTTTCGGAATCTTAGCGGCGTTGCCGGAGCATAAGATTAACTTACACAATCATCTCTATCAGAAGACAGCGATTTCTTCGCCGCCCTCTTCGTCTCGTTTTATTCCTTGTATTCCGAAACCGCCCCAGGAGAGATTGCCGTCGACCAGTTGTTCTTCGGGGAAGTTTCAGCAGACTCAATCGGCGCCGGTGAATGTGCCGGTGATGGAGATGGCGATGAGGAGTAGGAGGCAGAAGGAATTCGACGAAATAGATGAAGATGAAAATGAAGAGGAAGAGGAAGGAGACGGAGAGATGCTACCGCCGCACGAGATAGTGGCGAGGTCACAGACTCCGATGGTGGCGTGTTCGGTGTTGGAAGGTGTTGGTCGAACTCTTAAAGGTAGAGATCTTAGACAGGTCAGGAATGCGGTCTGGCGCCAAACCGGTTTTCTTGATTGATTTTTATTTTTATATATTTATACTAATTCAATCAAGGCAAGGCAACTTTTTGTTATAAGTAATCAATTATTTTTTTTTATTATGAGAGATTAATTCAAGAAGGTAATTAATTGAAATGTAATTCGATTCGATCAATGGCAATTGTTGGAGGGAAAATAGTGAATTAATTTGTTAATCGATGATGCATTGAGGCCAAACTGAAGTGATAGTAATGAGTAGTGTTCAATGGAAGAGATGTAGAATGCATTGGCATTGTTTTAAGTAGTAGAAGTAAATGTTAAGCTGCGTTTTATATTACTATATTATAATAGTAATAGTAATAGTAATAGTAATGTAGGTGATGATTTGAGCAGAAAATCAAAGTTGATTGATTGGTTGGATAATGTATTGTGGACCAATTTATTCTATAATTTATTTCACTTCAACAAGGCAGGCTTTGGATGGTGATTAGGCTATATATGGATGGATGGCTATGGTTGGTCTTCCACCATTAATATGTGCGTGAGAAATTAAGTTGCAGCATATCTAGTCTAGCTGATTGAGAAGGTACGTAAACTAACTCCCACTCCCAGGCAAGCAGCACTGCAGGAGCTTCACATTTGATTTAACATCTGGACTATCATTATTCTCAACACCCATTTTCATTAAACTCAAGAAAGGCTAAGGCTACATTGCACCAGTGTAACGTTACACCGATGAGAGATAGTGACACATAAAATGTCACATCATTTTTGTGCAATATAGAAGGACCCCTTAAGAAAATGCAAAACCTTTTAATTGATTTTACAGAAACAAATTGGTCTACTCTGGACTGGACTAATCAGCACGAACGAAATGGTTTGATTTGATTTATACTACTTGAACAAGAAAGCAATGAAAAAGGAAATCAAAAGTTTCTCTATATATATAATGCGACTCATCCTCCCAACAGACACTACCATGGGGATCGGATCAAATTCATGAACAATCATTTTCGAATTCCAAAGTACTGCTTCTGACTGTTTTTCACAACAATTTTAAGTTTTTCAATTAAATTCCAAATTAATGATCCTTAATTTGGATTTCATTTTCTGCATGCACCATCATTCTTAAATTCAAGGCAGGATTTTTTTTTTTATTTGAATAACTTTGTAGATATAATCACTTCACTTGGTTATTGCTTAATTTCTTAGTTAAAACTATTTCAGAGGATGAACTCTGACAAAATTGTATGCGGAGGATCGGAATAACTGGATTCTCTCGCCACTTGTGTTTGATAAAAGCCTGCATTGGAACCTACAAAGTAAAACTAGTGTTTGCTGCAGCTTTCCATTTCCATTTATTTATTTGGCAGCATGAATATTCAATATGGATAGCGAAGAATCAGATTTCCACCTTGTAATTATTATTATCTACAACTACTACAGTATTATTGATTGATGTCAATGCTATATATATATATATATATATTTATGCTTGTCTCTTATCTTTCCTTGTAATAGCTAGCAACATATGTAGTATTTGATACGGTAAGTCCAGATATGGAGTGAATTAAAATCTCATGAAAGAAAATGTTCATGTTGCTGGTTACTTTTCCTTGACGCTCGGTCATGTAAATGTTGACGCAAAGACCCTTGCCACAAGTTTTCGTCTATTAATTGGATTTGCTATATATTTTCGTCTGTTGGCCAACAATTCTAATTTCTTTCGACCTTAAGCAGCTCTAACTCGATCGGTTGGTTTATGTTGTGTTGTGCTGTGCAGCCAAAGTGATTTTCACAATAATTAAATGAATAATTAAATAGTAACCGGTAAAAATAACATACTAGAAACAGCAAATAAAATCTCAACTTTTAACGAGATTTGGCCAATTTTTATTTACATCCTCGGAACACCACTACTGTTATTTACTTTTATTAACAAATCAGAAGATTATAAAAGAGAGAAAATAATAAAGCCTTTTAAATAACAGAGGTTTAGAAGAGAGAATAAAAATGTGTTTTTCTATAAATTCTAAGATGATTCTCCTTACATATCTCCCATCTATTTATAGGAAGGAGATACACGCTCCTCCACATTACCAACTATAAATCAGCTAGTAACCTATATTTGTTCTAGGTAGACGCCCAATGAAACAATTTGCACCGAAAATACAAAACAAAACAAGGTCAAATAAAAACAAAATGAGCCAACAAACTTTTCACGTTGATCAATTCATCTTAAATCGCACACCACGAAAATCATCTTGTAAATTGCAAAACATATAGTACTAATATATATGTAGAACAGAATAGAGTACTCCAAGTGAGCATTTGAATTTGGAGCAATTGGGTTGGGTAGTACCACATGAATCTAATTGAGATAGTCATCAACAATCTTGTTTCTACAACCAAAAAGTTCCGGGCTTATTAAATTGCCTCCTTTTCTCACAAGAGATTCGATACGGTGGCTTCAATATATTATGACGTTGGAGATTTAATTAATTAGTAGAAAAGGACATATACTGCAAAACCTCCATAAAATAATATAGTTAGAAATAAAGAAAAATATTATTTTATAGAGATTATTAATTTATTGAATAGAATTTTAGTGTATTTATCTAAATTCAGATTGAGAAAAATTATTATTTAATTGAGATTATTAATTTATCGGATATTAATTAATTGAGGTTTTACTGTATATATTCAAGATTTGATTTCTCATTATTTATTTTATTCATGTTCGACAATGAATAAGTTCTTACCTAGATCGGGTCTATATTTTTTTATGGACCCGGTCAATAGGAAACCACCAAAATACAATAACTTTTCCTCTTCCTTTATTTTTAAATTTTAAAAATACACTTTGGTGATTTTTTGTTGACCGGATCCATAAAAAAAAACATGAACCCGCCTAGGTAAGAGTTTCCCGTTCGACAATAACTCCACTAGCTTCAGCGTTGAGCAAATTAGGCATGTTTACCGTGACTAGAAATAATGATAATTTTCGGACAAAGGTTTTATAGTAAATAAAAAGCAATGAATGAATCGGCTATTGAATGCCAAATAAGGTAGCTAGCCTAGGTGTGTATTTTCCAAATGAAGGTGCATGTTTGTTTTAGGCACCCTAAATTATATTGAAATTATGAAATATATCCTAAGTTGAAAATTGTGCATAGGTTCAATATCTTTACGATTAAAGAGAAATATACTCCATGATGAAAATGAAAATATAATACAAAAAATAGAAAAAAACGGTGTTGTTTTGTTGCAAATTGATGTCATTTTTTATTAATCCATCGAAAAGAAGCTGACACAGAATGTATTTGTCTTAAGTTGAAAAGATCATATACAAATCGTGCATAATTTTCAAATTGAAGTACATTTATCAATTTTATTATATAGTAGAAAAATTTATTTTGCCTTTGTTTTATATCATTGGCTCTCTTCTCATAGAGAAATTATTAAGTGAATTGATTGTAAATTCTTCATTGCATGTGTAATACGTGACATAATTTATTTAATAATTGGATAAAGTATTTTATATGTTAACCATTGTTTATTAGGCTAGTATTAAATTTTGAAATATTCTACCCAATTATTAAATAAATTATATCACATATATTACATATGCAAAAAGGAATTCATGAACTTATGTGAAATGAGTTGTACTAATAATTTCTTCGTAGATATAGTGCTTCTACTGTCTCTTGTTTTAACTAGCTTAGCTTTGTGAAATTACATACCACTTTAAGAAAAAATAAGCAAGATAGGGAATTATAAGACACATGCCAACGCCACATACGTCCAACTGTACGGAACAAACTCTCGAGCTACCTTTCTCTTGAGTAAACTAATGCACATTGAGTGAGTTATAAATATCGGATTGATTTGATCTTTACACGTTAATTTTGAGTAGGGCTGTAAATGAACCGCTCATGAGCAGTTCGATGTTAGGCTCAATCATGAGCTCGGTTCGAGTTTGTTCGTGAGCTAAACGAGCCAAACTTGAACATTAAAATGCTCGTTCCTTCATGTTCGTAAATAGCTCAGTTAGGTGTCCATGAGCTCGTGAACAAGCTCGTTAAATGTTCATTTAAAATATGTATTTACACTTATAAATAAATTATTGAAACTAAATCAATAATAATTATAATTTATACATCAATTTTATAAGTAAAAATAAAATTTTCAGTAAATATGTAAATTATAAATATTTTTAATTATTAAAAATAGTCATTATTATATTTATAGTCATAAATTTCATATTAAATTATAATTTATATATATTAAATTGTGAATATCATTTTTTAAGAATAATTTGTATAATAAAAATATTTTAAATTAATATTTATAAAATAAAAATCAAGCTCGATAAAAGTTCGGTTAGGCTCGTTAACACTAAGTGAGCACAGTGGTGCTCGACTCGAGCTCGACTCGTTTACTAAATGAGTTTAAAACTTGAGCTCGAATTCTGCTCATTTAGTAAATGAACCGAATCCAAACATTTTAAAGCTCGGCTCGACTCTACTCAATTACAGTCCTATTTTTAAGTAAATTAAATACTTATTGAGTCGTTTATAATTGACTTAAGTATCAGATAGATTTGAGACTGTGTTCTAATATATATATATATATATATAGAGGGAGCTCTCAAACTATATTCAACCTCAGGAGCACTCAAACCCTCCTTGATCTTATGGATCATAGTCCATCCAAGTATGTTCCCAATATTAATATATATTCTTTCATTTACACGAGCAAAATTATCCATTGTATCAGTATCACAAGTAACTATATTTCTATCTATCCATAGTGGAGACCAAATTAATTGTGGACAAAACTACATTCATGTATATCATAATTGCCATTAAAAAACTTTGGATAAAATGTGATTGTAACTATATAAATTAATTACTATATAAACGTGGCATGTCGGATATGAGAGGGAAAACCAAAGCAGCATACATCTTTCTTCAACAAGTACTGAATGAAAAGGGAAGAAAATGTTTCATGGAGTCATAAGTGGAGGAGGTGTTGGTTGCTTTAAATTAAAGATGCAGCTGCCCTACAATAACCATTGAAAGTAATGCTTGCTTACCCAACTGGATCCTTAATTCAATGGCACATTTATATTATCATTCGTTAATCTTGTTTTTATTCTCCTAATATGAATTAATAGGGTGATGAGTGAACGAATTAGTTGTGCATTTGTTAATTGGGGCATGGATGGTATCTTTTTCCAACTTCATTTAATATTGGAATGCCATTTACATCTTTTGTTAATTGGGGCATGGATGGTATCTTTTTCCAACTTCATTTAATATTGGAATGCCATTTACATCACACAAAGGGTGCACCTCAACCTACCATTCTACTAACATCTTAAATGTTCTCAGCAATTTGCTCTATGTCCCTTTAATTGGTTAACATCATTGCTCTTAATTTAGCAAAGTTTCCAACTTCATTATTTTGAAGTGCTTTATTATCATCGATATGGGGTATTGTATTATACATTTCATTTAGTTATTCTTATTAAGTTTTAATTTATTTTTTTGGTGCAAGTTTACCCCGTATTTCAAACTTATTAAACTTAAACTAATTTATATTCGGGTCAGGTAGGATTATAGTGCCTTTAAATCTTCAAACTCATCGGGTATTTTTAGAATCTTTTGTGATATATGTGCTTGTAGGTATATAGAACCGGTAACAAAAATAGTAGGATAATCCCTTTATATTGGTATTGGAGCTGTATTAAATGATGATTGATATATATATATAATTAATTAAGATTAAATATAAATTTATGGAAATTACTAATTAACATGTAAATTATCTGCAAGTGCAGTAGTAGTGTCCTTATCAACTCCTTGGATACTTTCATGTGTGTGTCAGGACCAAACTTCATAAAAGAAAGAAACACATATAAATGTACATTTTGACCTAATGCAATGGGAACATAACTTCACTTCACAGGAAGTGTGGGGGAAGTAAAATTATTGAACCTTTCATTTAACATGGACCAACTACCATCCTTAGCAATGGGGCCATAATCAATTAAATATGTTGTCAGTAGTTGCTCTGCTTATTTATAAGCTTGCTTGCTTTCCATACATTACTCATCTTCTACTACTAGTAGCGTTGTAGTAATATTTTGTTGGCTAAGGGTTCATCAATGGCGTTTCAATATCCTGCTGCTGTTGTGGTGCTGCTTTTCGCTTTGAGTCTTTCAGAGATTGAGCTCTCCGCATCCCAACTCCTCCATGGAAAAGTTTCCTGCCTTGATTGCACTTCCCATTATGACTACTCTGGTATCAGTATCACCCTTCCTTTTATATGCACTTGCTTCATAACATCTTCATCATCTGGATATTCAATATTAATTTTTATTACTTACAGTATTTGTTAATGTTGCATCACCTCTTTTTTTTTTTTTTTTTCCTTTTCCACCTTAATTTTATTGATCATTTTCAGACGTTGTTAATATAGAGTAGTCCACTGAAACTAATATATATATATATATGGCTCATTGAGTTTGTATGTAATGCTACATACACCTTGGCTTATTGCACCTAACTGTTGGATGAGTGTAATGTATATTTTAATTCTTTACATTTGGGTATGTGAGATTTAAAAGTTAATGCATATTCAACTATTGGGTGTAATATACCCGGAATAGGCAAGAAAAATCCAGATGACATTTTTTCCAGAATACTGTGCACTAATTAAATTCTACTCCCTCCCTTTTTATTTAGTCATCTTTCTAGAGAAGGAGATTTATCTATAATTAGTTGTCACTTTAGAGTTTCAAGAAAATATTTTCCTATTTGTTCCAATTCGAATCTTATGCCAATCATTTTCTTAATAGTGTGCAACAACCTTAAAAGACAACTAAATAAAAATGAAGAAAGCATGTAAGTAGGTTTTGGTTAGAATTAGAATGCTTAATTGAATACTTAGGAATCTAATTAAGCCATCTTGCGCATATTTAAATATAAGCCATAATTGCACAAGCTACACCACTGAAACTAATACAATAATTGTTTTTTTATTGGAAACTAAAAAATGTTGATGTCTCAACCCAACAAACAACATTCAAAGTTTAGTTAAAATCAACCAAAATCTTTCTAATTGATTTAAATTCTTATATATATATATATATATATATATATATATATGCATGGATTTTTATGGGCCACTCATATATATAAATTCTAAAAGACAAATTTAGATAAAAGTTTCTCTAATTTAATTAAGTTTCAAATTAAAACCTTTTAACAAAGGCCTCTCGTGGACCTATATATATATATATAGCACTAATTTTCAATGTTTTGAAATCAGATCAAACTGGCTCAATGGTTAGACTAGCTAACTCATCTGAAAATTGGATAAAAACTTAGTCCAGTTTATATATAAAAACGAATTACACTAAAAATTAATTGAAAGTTTGGTCAAAATAATTAAAATTAGCGAAACAAAACTCAATTAAACCTAACTTGTTAATCAATGGGTGTTATCTTTTAAAAAAAATAAAATGAGATTTTTCATTAAAATAATCAATCAAGTACGACTTGTAACAGATAAAAAAATTCAACTGTTATCAAGAAATACATATAAACTATAATATAAAGATAGAATTTTCCTTTAAAATTCTTCAATCGCATCTGTGGATCAATTATAGATGGCGTTTTAACTGCATTCGGTATAATTACAAGAAACTCAATTCACCCGGTGATCATTTTGAGCCACAAATTGATTTTATTGTCATAAGACAAGTTTTTAAACGAATCTAATAATTTGAATAACAGATTCAAACCCTTTTTCACTTCCATAATAGGTGTTATCTTTTTAATTATAATATGCAAGATTAAATTAAATAATTAATATATTTTGGTTATCATTCTAAAAAATTGCTAATTTTGGCACATTAAAATTGTATATATGGATGTTTTCAGGCATTAAGGTTTTAGTGAAGTGTGGTAATAACAACAAATTAGCGACAGCAACAACAGAAAGTGGAGGGTCCTTTAAGGTGGAGCTTCCTACGGGCAATTCAAGAGCTGAGAGCACTCCGTTAAATTGCGTAGCCAAGCTTATTGGTGGGACAAGCCAGATGTATGTTAAGAGGGAAAACATGGTGTCGAGAATTGAATTAGATACTCATACAACAATTTCATGCACAATCTCCACTCCTCTTGCCTTCTCCACAACACCAACACCAACACTTGGTGACTCTAAGACAATTGATCTGCCTCTTCCAAGGGAGTGGGGTTTGGCTCCTTCTAGCTATTATGTTCCTTTCTTCCCTATAATTGGCATCCCATGATTATATATTTTAATTTCGTACGTGATGATCGATTGTGTTTGTGTGAGTGAACTTATATAAAGCTTTTTACCGCATATATGTAGTTGTTCTGTGTCGCTTTCACTGTCAAAAGTGTGTACGTAGTAGGTATGTTTTATTTTCGAGTGAATTTATATAAAAATATTAATCAAAGGTTGAACCTTTGTAGCATCTAAAATTACTCATGATGTAAGAAAATATATTTTTAGTCTGTAATATGTAAGATATTTTTTATAGTGGTATAATATATATAGTATTAAGTTTCAATTTGCCCACTCTCTTTGTGGAGTACTTTCTAATTAATTCAAGTAATACTTGAACTTTATGGTATGTTTTATTTTGATAGTCAACTTTAATTCACATAGGAGTAAATTTCACTTACAATCCCTCAACAATTTTCTCTCTCCCACCATTCTCCCTCAATTAATTTTTGTAACTAAAAAATCCCTCAACTTTGTGTTTATAACGTAAAAGACCCCACCGTTACTCTCCATCCACTACAGTGAACCAACGTTGACATGACATCCCACATAACGACGACATCACCACCACACAATGCAATGTCAACGCCACGTGGCATCTTACCATTCATGGTGCCTCGTCGTCACCACGTTAGTAAGTGTCACGTGGCACCATGTAATGCCATGCTGCCATGTGTCGTCCCACCAATATCAACGACCCTTAGCATAAGGATTGTTAGTAAAATGAGATTATAAATTTAGGGACTGCCAATGAAATAAAATTATAATTAAAGGATTGTATATAAAAATTAAGCTGACGAATCATATGCTACAATATTTAGCATTCTTCGATGTCTAACAAAATATTGTAAAGATCTTAATTCAGCTGCTATTTAGTGTCTAACCTGAGTTCTCAAAGTTTTCACATATATATAGTAGGTTAATACCGAGTGTAAGGTGACTATTGTCAAGGAGAAATACTTAGGTAGAGTATGTCTAACGCATCATTTATAGACTAAACCAATTATAATACTCCTTAGTGACAGAAGGAGAGGGTGTACAAGGGGTGGCCGCACCCCCTCCCTCCCAATGACCTGAGGGTGGTAGATGCACGGTCTTGACCGCTCCTCTCAATGCAGTACCGCTCCCCCTATTTGGGATATTATTTTGTCTTGACCTCTATATTTTTTATTTATTTTATTTTATTTTGAATATAGGTTGAAAATAAATCTTATTTTAAACTTATAAAAATATCATACATTATATTTGAGTGTTTATTGTGATGGATCTTACTAGATAAATCTTGGATTTGCATGATTAATTGAAATGAGTCTTTTTTTTATCGAGTAATAATGGATTTAAACTCATTAAATATAAATTTTGAGTGTGTATTGTGATGGTCTTTCTAAGTAAATTTGGGGCTTATATAATTAATTAAAATCAATCTTTTTAATTTTGTCATTTTTTACTTAAGAGTCTGTCTTTCTTGATAAAAACAGTATTTTGTGATTTTATAAGCATTTCACTTTAATACTCTATCAACTAATCATTACACTAATAATAAGTCACTTAAAAATAATATAAAATTAAAATTCTACATTATATTTATTCTATATTATAAAAATAGCTATTTAGTTGATAGGGTATTAAAGTGTAATTTTTTTAATATCATATGATATTTCTTTTATCATGAAAAAACCTGCACATCTTTAAATGAAAAATGATAAAATCACATTTTTATTTTTTTATTTTTCATTTATTATTTTATTTATTTATTTATAAAAATTCACACAAACTAATAAATAAAATAAATTAAATTAAAAATCATTTCATTTGTTCCACATTACCCTCATTTTAATCTACTCCACCTTCTCTCCCTTCCCTTCTAACCATTATAGTTCAATCACACCTTCTCCCTATGCATTACTTCCGTTGCTCCTGACAGGATTTGTTGGCTCCACCATGACACTCAACATCATTCTATTAGCACCTCATATCATTCTCCTAAATTATATTATCAATGGAAAATACTTGCATGGATCATGGTCCATGAATCATTAAATCTATAACACATAGATCTCACATACGGATCTCACACATAGATCCCATGTATCATAGACATAATAATTCATACAAGATTTTCCCTATCATCAATACTTATTTCTAAATAATTTATTTATTTTTTTATTTTTCTAAAAAATAAATTAAGACGTAAATTTGATGTGTCATCATAGGATGACATGACATATCATGATTGATTTAGTCCCTGTAGACTCGGGATCTACCGGAGGTCCATTGATTGACCACTATACCCCTTATTTCACCCTTATGTTTAAGTTCGTCCAAATAATATATACAATTTGTTATAAAATAGAAAAAAAAAATCAGAAATCTTTATTTGATTGATTAAGTTATATGCTATCTTTAATACAGATTGTGAAGGAATTTAATTTTGTTTGATAATTAACCATACAAGCGTGCAATATTGCACGTCGCAATGCGCGAATTATTAATTCATAAATTAAATTTTGTTTTAAATAGATTGTAATGTTAATTTTATAATTATATATGTTAGTGTAACTTAATTAACATAAACTGAATGAAAAAATAAAATAAAATATATTAATATAATTTTTTATATGGGTTAAATACAATTTAAATAATAAAATATTACCTATCTAACTTCTCAATTGTTATATATATTTAACTTTGTATACCTAATATTAATTTTAAAACTCTTTAAATTTAATATAATAATAATAATAATTTTTAAATTTTCAAAATGATTAAATGCTCAAAACCTAGACCTAATTAACAAAATAAATAATAGATGTAAAATAAATAAAAGAAATAACTATGTCATACCATTTACATAAATTAATTCAATGTAATATATCATGTATAAATTCAATGTAGCAAAAAAATGTTAAAAAATATTATCAACACATTGAATCAAAAAGAAATTTCTATTAAAAATCAAAAGTGTAGTAAAAATATTAGTAATGCGAAACAAAAAGCCATAGCAAGAAATTATCCAAGTAACAACATAAATTAATATTATTTGCACCTTAAATTTAAAGAAATATATCAAAAATAAAAAAATATACTCCATCCGGTCATTTTTACTTGTCTCATTTCGTGAAATACTAAAGTCATTTTTACTTGTTATTTTGTGTTTCCAATGCAATATTAAACCAATTTTTCCACTTTCACCCTTACAATAAATATGAAAGAGAAAATCACATAACTACTAGTTATATAATTAATAAGGGTATAAGAGTCTTTTTAATAATATATTAATGGTTTTCTTAATTTGTGTGTTTTGTATAAAGATGACAGGTAAAAATGAACAAGTAATAAAGAATTTTGAATCCATTACGGTATATGCGACTTTTTAGTTGTTTTAAAATTGTTATAAAAATTTTGGTGATAATATCATCATTAACGCCTCGTAGTGATTGATAACATAACTGAGAAATTTAAGAAGTTGGGTTGAATAAATTCTAACCCCATAAAAGAACTCAACATAATATTTAAAATTCAAGAACACACAAAGTTACAATCAAGGTTTTGAAACCGGTCCGGTCATTGACCCGGAAATATCAGAGGATCAAGGGTTAGAAGTTCAACCGAGATTGAACCGGTAATTTTAAAATACACATAAATAAATATATGTACATGCATATTAGTAATATTATTTAACTAAATATACAAATAAAATAAGTAATGATTAAAAAGTAATGCTAATTATTAAAAATATAGCAATAAAAAATATAACTATAATAATAATTACATCTATAAGTCATATTTCGATCATAGGTATCTTAAAAATTATTTTTTTTTTGCCTGAAATAAAATTAATTAATAATAAAAATTAAAAAATAAATAATAAATAATTTTTTCGTAGTTTAAATGAATAATATTCATATATTTTTTATTATTTTAATAAAAGAACATATTTTTAAATTTTTTACATAAAAAAGTGAAATTAAAAAAGACCCATTTGAATCGTTGAACTGTGATCGGGTTGCAGTTCAACCTACCGGTTCAATGGATTTTTAACGGTTTTTAAGAAAAACGGGTTTTAAGGGTTGACCGGTCCGTCCTCAAGGTCCTAGGTTTATCGGTTGAACCGGCCGGATCGGACCAGGTTTCAAAACCATGGTTATAACAATAAGACATCTCTTTAATCAAAGATGATAGAGAGGAAAGAAAAATTAATGTCATGACAATGCCACCTCCATCATTGATATATCTACTTGATAATTCTTCTTCCTCCAAAAAAACTCGATAATTTAAGAATTGAATACTAATAAAGCCAATGAAAGTTAAGACACTTAAATTAAATTAATTAGAATTTAAAAATATAAAAAAACATTTAAATTAATTAAAGGTTAGTAATATCTAAAGTCACCCTTGAATTAGTTAGAGGTTAGGAATATTGTAAATAAAGAAAAACTTATGCATGTGACATTTAAATTAATTAGAGGTTAGGAAAATCTAAAGTCACACTCAAATTAATTTAGAAGTAAAGAATATTATAAGTTATGGAACCAAATTAAAATATAATTAAAATGCTATTTAAAAATAATTAAAATGTTATTAAATCTCTCATTATAATTGTAGATATATAGCAAGTTATGGAAAGCCTTAAATCCTACACGTGGCAAAAACGAACATCTCTACTTTTAAGTATTATATATATATATAATATTAAAAGGATACATTGGAGTATTGACGGTTCACATATATATGTAGAATAAATTTGAGGTGGCATGGGTATCATGGGCCTCATAGGTTGGAATTAGGTGGGCATCAATATACAAATAAAAAGGAGTACATTTGTAGTATAAGTTTTGTACGAACTCAATATAATATTTGTATTACAAGT
>CANYLF011336302.1:0-20532 GCA_948193215.1 Bocquillonia castaneifolia | reverse complement strand
AAGGGTTAAAGTGAATTCAAGTCCACCAAGGAAATCAAGTCATTTCTATTAGCATAATCATCAACAATGTTTTCAAGAATAAATCTTCATTAAAAGAGCTAAGTTCTCTTCATTTTTTTCATTACTTATATCTCTAATTCTTAGCATTTGCATTCTTTACATTTGCATACTTCTTATGCCTTTTTAAATGATTCCAAGGGGGTGGGGGGGGGGGGGGGGGGAGAATTTTTTGTTTTGAAGACTATGTTTTGTCATCATCAAAAAGGGGGAGATTGTTGACCCCAAGGTTTCACTAGTGATTTTGATGATGCAAAACATTGTCTTAGTGCTAATACGTTTTCTAAGTGTTTTGTAGGTAATATATGCAATGCAATTACATTTGCAAATTTCATGAAGATGATCAAGTAATATTGATGAATTTTTGGAGTGCATTGTGAGTGATGATGAGTAGTGCATGGTGGTTATGACGGATTAGTAAGAGTATTGATGATTGAGAGTGTGAGATTTGCTCATTGGATAGGTTCAAGTGTCATCCTTTGAAAACACTTGGGTAAAGGGCATTAGCTTAAGATTGAGAAAAGGTTATTAGCTTAGGTGGATAGGTTTAAGTGTAAACCTCATTAAAACACTTGGAAATTGGTGAGATTTTGATGATAATGAACTAAGGATATGATTTGAAGAGTTCGGGAATGATTAAGAAAGATTGGTGTATCAAGCTTTGAAGAAAACCAAAGAAGCCAAAGGTGGGACTGCACTAAGTCTGTTTTTGGAGTAGCTTTTAGCACATCTATTGAGTTGATATATGGTTGAATTGCATATGCATGAAAAGTTATGGATGTCTACTTTCTAGATCAAAAACTGGAATTCAATTTGAAGCATTTGTTTGGGAGGTATAGATTTTTAAGTGAATTATGCTCAGAATTGAATGCAGAAGACTGTGCACATGAGTCAAGTTTGAAATGATGCCAGAACTTCTAGGGATGGAATTTGGACATGAAATGTTACAGGGTTGTAGCCATGGAAGTCTAGTTTTACATGGCTTTTGAATCACATCAAAATGAGTTGTAGATTGGGAGATATGACTGTTGAAGTGAGTAGTGTTCAATATTATGAGCACCAAAATGTCTTGATTTTTTAAGGAATGAAGGTGATGAAATTATTCAATTTGATGTTCATAAAAATTGTAGAGAAAGGGCCACCATAAAAATTTCAGAGCATTTGGAGCTGTATATAGAAAGTTATGGCAGTTTTAAGATGCCCACGATCGTGTGTCCTGCATACACGATTGTGGCTAAAGAAGAAAAAGAAGCAGAAGCCAAATGAATTTACACAAGATCATGCACATGGACACACAATTATGCTTAAGGCTTACACACGATCCTGTGACCAAGCACACGATCGTGTCTGACCCGATGACGCGATTTTTGAATGAAAACTAGCCGTTTTTTGTGAGTAACAACTCTATTTTGCTTCGGAGGCTATATAAACTCATTTAGGATATCAAAAGCATTAAGAAACATGTTCTAAATCATTTTATCAAGTGAGAAATATCTTTGAATTATCATCAACTTCTAAATCATCAAAAACCCACTTTCTCTTGTATGTAATAGAAATCATTATCTTTGTGGATCCTTAATTCACTCTAGTCACTTGTGATTAAGCTTAATCTTTACGAGTGAGTTATAAAATCTTATTTTTTTATACTATTTCATTACTATGAAAGGTTTTAGTGTTAGCCTAAGAAACAGTTGGGTTTTGGGTTTTCTAGAGAGAGAAAACACTTTAGAGATTCAAGGGTTGACTGTTAGCCATAAACACTTGTTAGGTTATGTGTTAGCCTTTGAAAACACATTGTAAGGGTTAAGTGTAAGCCTTGAGAAAACACTTTTGTAAAGGTTTGAGTGTGAGCCAAATAAAACACTTGTGTTTTGATCGTGAACCTTTAAAAGGATCAAAGATAGTGGAAATCTCAAGTGCAAGCTTGGGGAGTGGATGTAGGCAAGGAGTTGGCCGAACCACTATAAATCTTGTGTTTGTTTTCCTCTTCTCTAATCTCTTTACCCTAACCTCTTTATATGTTCGCATATTAATTGTGCTTAATTGTGATCAGTGCTTGTTATTGCTTTAATGATTGAATTGTTTCCGCTTTGAATTTGCAAGTTTTTAATTAAGCATTTTAGTTTGGTTTTTGAAAACAACCAATTCATCCCCCCCTTCTTGGTTGCCACAGGGTTTATAACATCTATAATTGTCCATATGAATAATCAATTATTGATCACTACATGAGAGACATCTCAACAGGGACAATCTAATCAATAACCTTTTGTTAGTAGTGAACAAGGAATAATATATTCTCAACCTAGATGTAGTGTTTATTTAAAATCATCTTTAGCATCACAATATTATATTCAAACCGAGATAGTTATAGGAGGACAGTTGAAGATGTTAAAAACCTTAATAGATACATGAGTAGCTAAAAGTCATATTCATGAAAGTTTAGTGACATTTCTTCCAAAATATAATTTAAGAGAAAATTATGAATTCTTAGATTATTCAGGAATTAAACATGTTATTACAAAATATGTAAAAATAAATTTGGCATTTGCAGATATATCTGGAAAAGTTATAATTTTACCAATTGAAATAAATATGGATATTATAGAAAATATGAGGATACTTATACTATTAAGAACTAACTTTGTAGATAATATATCACCATATAATATAGCAAACAATTATTTAATTATGAGTTAATGATGGAAATCAATACAAAATTGAAAGGTATAAAGACTAGCCCATTAAATATTTATATCAATTTAGAAATAATATATGAAAGTTATCTTTATATACACATGGTCTACTATTAGTTTGGCACAATCATATGTAATTCCAGAAGAATTATAAAAAGAAACGGAATATTGTAGAATAGGAATAGATATATTAGGAAAACCTACAAAATATAATGTCATAGTTGAAAATGTAAGAATACAATTATAATATTTTTTATTACAAATACTCAGACTCTATAAATCAAATTTACATGGTAGTGATATACTTTTAGGAAATGATTTTCTAATATAAATTATTGCTCTTTAAGTATATGACAAAAATACATCGGTCTCACGACACCATGTAAGCATAAAATTATTTGTCATGAAATAAAGTAAGTCAATAAATGGAAAACTTCTTCTTTAATACTTCGTGTAACGAACCATGGTGAGAATGTGGAAATAGAATCAGTTTGAGCATGTCATGTAGATGAGAACGATAAAAATCTAAAAATCTTTCAAGAAAAAACATAAATTCCAGAAGAAATAACAGTTTTACTGGAAAAAATGTATAGGAGAAACACCAATAGAAAAATGGGATGAGAATAGGATATATGTAGAGATAAAGCTTAAACATGAAAATCATATAAGAAGTAAAAGAATGTGGTACAATAAAGAAGATGAAGAGGAGTTTGAAATTCCGATAAAAGAATTATTAGAAAAATAATTAATTAGAAAAAAATAATAGTTCATATAGCATTCCGGCTTTTATAGTTAGAAATCATGCAGAAATAAAGAGAAAAAAAGGCTTGAATGGTCATCAATCATAAAAAAACTAAACAATGCAATGGAATTTGATGCATATTTAATACCACATAAAGAAATTTTAATACATAACATAAAAGAAAAGACTCTGTATTTTAAATTTGATTGTAAATCAGGATTCTGACTAATAAAAATGCATCATGATAGTATTAACTACATTGCATTTAGTACACTCATATCAAATTTTATCTCAATTTTAAAATTATATCTAAATTTATAATAATTTTATGAGTTTGATTGAGTAATTTGATTTTTTTTTTCTTACTTTTACACACTAATAAAAATGATATGAGTTATAAATTTTAGTCAATATTATCAGATTCATTTTTCTAGTTTATATAATTAGTGAATTTTAAAAATTAAAATAATATTTTAAGAAGTTTCATAAATTTTATTTATATTTCTTTGGAATCCTAAATAATATATACAAATTTTAACATATACCTTGTAAATTTTAGAATTTTTGTATGAATTTATGGACTTTTTTTGTAAAGAAAATAAGTTTTTGGATCAAAAATATTATTTTTTGATAAATAATAAATTTTCATATTAAATTGCATTTTATTTTTCAAGATTTAATATCGACATCGATTATTTACATGTTGTTTACATATATTATAATATTATAATTCCGGAGCTGAGAGAAAATTCTTTGAGTCGTTGTTCCGCTATGTAGGATTAGTGCGGCGTCTATAATGTCACCACATGTAATTTGTTCAAATTTTATAATAATTTAATACATGTCCCTTTTCAAGTGTGATTAGGAGTATATTTTTACTAATTTAATATAATTATAATAAATATATATCGTAATCAAAGTATGATTAAATATAATATTTCAAATCAAACTCTAATAAATTAAGTTAAACGATATATATAGGCTTATACATCGTTAGAACTTAAATAAGGTACGTGATTTTTTTATGTCCATTATTATTATGTTCTATTTGAATTTATTTTTTCTTTTTAATTTATTATACTTTTTATATAGTTAATTTTTTTATCAAAAGCTTTACATTATTAATAGAGAACTAAAACATTTAAATAAGGTATACATTTTGGTGTTACTTTTGTTTTTTGAAATCTATTTATTGTTTACTGCTAATGTAGTTTTTTTTCATTAAATTTATTTTTAGTTTTATGTCATGTGATGTAGGTGATGGCAATTATTTCGTTGATCGGCATAGACGGAATCGTTGAAATTGATAAGGCATTGAAAAGGTATGCCCCTCAAAATTATAATTTGACAAATCTTGGATATAGAGAAAAGTGAGAATCAAATATAATAATATTTACTATTTGATTGTTGTGGTTGGATTTTGTTATTCATGCTAGACTTCTTAATCACGTTGTTAAGCTTTTTTAATTTAAACTGTTTGAATAGTCACAAAATTTTTGATCTATTTGAATAGAAGTAAAAGTGAAAGATTTTTTTTTTAATGAATAGAAGTGAATGATGTTAATTCTAACTAATTTTATGATTTTTTTCCAAAATCGTAGCAGAAAGTTGAGGTATACTATAAAGTTGTCCATGGACTTGGTTGATACTTCTATCGCTCTTTTTATAGTCATAATGAAATTGGCAAGTTTTGGAGTTTGATATTTACCGCATTTAATTGTGACATAAGAATTTGAAAAAAAAATTAAACATATATTTTTTTGGAAATTATATTTTAATGTACTTTTTTTTACGATTGTAAAGTTTGATCACACTCCAATTATACCGCGCAATACGCAGGTACAAAGGCTAGTTGTTTTATAAATTATTAGCCAATTGTTCTATCAATTTTTTAAGCTGAGATATTAAATTATCAAATTTAAAAAAAATTCACAGATGATTAATATCAATTTAAAATAAAATGACGAAAATGTCCTTAAGAATTTCGCATCTCTATAAAATGCATAATGTAAGAAATGTCGAAAGGAGTAGGAGAAGAAAGGGCGGGAGGGTTTTGCTCTTCCAATTTTTGTTTTTTTGTACATATCCTCTCTAAAACGCCCCCGTTTCATCTTCCTCCTACTCCTCTCCCTCGATGGAAGGTGAGGTGGGGCCCATCGCCTACACAGCCATCGCGGCATCATCTCCACCGGCGCACGATTCTGATTTCACTCCCGTTGGATCTCCCGATTGCGCTCTCGAAGACCCCGACGTTCACGCTATTCCGTCCGATGAGGATCACGACCCCGACCCCGAGGAGGATGCCGATATGGAACACGAACACGAACACGATCAAGATCAACAGTCCAGTTCCACCGATCGAACCGAGATCCTCAAGGCCAAGATCATCAAACAGGTCATCCTTTATCTCACCTTTTATTATATAAATTTTTTAAAGAGTGTCCTAGTAATCGCCGCACATTTGGGTGTTTACTTGGATGATTAATAATTGATTATTTCGCGTATTGTGTTGTATTTCATTAGTTTATTCTGTGTTTTTTTGTAGGTGGAATGCTACTTTAGCGACGAAAATTTACCCACTGACAAGCATATGATAGGTTTAATCAAGAGGAACAAGGAAGGTTTTGGTAAGTCCCATAACTAATTCACAAATTGATTTCTTGATTGTAAGTGTTTATTACTATGCACGCATATAGTACTTGTTGAGTTAAAATTGGGTTTTGAGATTCTGGTTAGTGACCAAATTTGAGTGCTGTTGCTTAAAGAACTAAAACCTGGATGCTTCTCGCATTCATTGAGGCTTGAGCCCAACCAATATATGTTCTCCCCTTTTGCCCTCTTTGTTATAGCACATCAAGTGAAAGTCCTGAAGAAAGCTTAGTTTTTTTTATTGTTTACGTTGAAACCTTCTATTTTGATTTTTTTTTAGCTTGAAATTTTTGTTTTTGGTGTTCAAATCAATTTTATTGTGTTTGGGAGGCTATGAAATATGAATAGAGATGTGGAAGATGATGATCTGAGACAGGTACTTCTGACAAGTTGCCTACCCTAGATGCTTTCCTGGCGCAGCCAATCTAAGTTGTGCCGAACTTCTGGGGTTGCTTCAATGATTTCCCAACAATCTTTTATCTGATTCATTCTCTATTCATCTGCTGCTTTAGCTTATGGTTATTTTTTTTATCTCTGTTTTCAAGGACCCTTTTTCTTTTTATGGTGGTAATTTTGATTTGCATTGTGCCTGTGAACTAGTGAGAAAGAAACTGTCTCATTCTACCTCATACATCAATTTTTCTAGCTTCTTTGAGGAGGTTATTTTGTCCAACATAGTTTCATCGCTTCTTCTAATTAACATGTTATGGAACATGAAATGAATAGTTGATATGACTTTTTTTGCAACGATCAATTTTTTTTGGTTCCTAATTTGAAGACAGAACATCTTCCCCTTTGCTCTCGGTCCAAGTTGGCACTCTACTTTGTCTTTCTATGTGCAAGATTTACATTCTGTAGTTCATGGGTTATGATATGTCCTTTCTTATTGGCAGTTCCCATCACAATCATTGCTTCCTTTAGGAAACTGAAAAAGCTGACCCGAGACAATTCAGTTATTGTCTCTGCACTCAGGGAGTCTTCCTTCCTGGTAAGTATTATCACTATTATAATCATCTACTCATTTGTATGATGGTATCATGGAAGCTGCCAAGCTGGAGTCACAAATGAAATCTAGGAAAGCAAAGGTTTTTATTGCAATGGTTTGCTTTACACGGCAGGTTGTGAGCTCAGACGGAAAAAAGGTGAAGCGTCAACATCCTTTTCCATTTGCAGATATTAAGGATCCAAAGGTATTTTAGGAATTTGATGTTTCCCCCACTTATTTTGGACATGTTATTTGCATAAAATTTTGAACATCTAATTTGTGGACCCTAGTTGTGCACTGTTCTGGTAGAGAATCTTCCAGAAGATCATTCGCCACAGAATATCCGCCGAATATTTGGTGAAGCTGGGAAGTATGCTTCTTTTTCTACTTCTATAACTTGCAGTTGTTAGTTTTTACTCTTTTTTTTTTTTTTAATTTTTTACTTGCTGTCATTTTATGCTATTCCAGGATAAAGAATATTTCCATTCGAGATCCACATGTTGTGGAAGAGTCAAAAAAAGGAAGAAAAGCAGACATTCTGATAAGCAGCAAGGTACAAGACTCTTCAAGTGGTTGCGTAAACATGCGTTGACCGGTTTCTGTCTTCTTATTCTTCTTCTTCTCCTTTTGTGAAATGGCTTGCTCATTTAGTTTTATTTATGATTATTTTGCTCCAAGGTAACTTTTTGTAAATTTTTAGCTGAGGCAAAGCAAGCTAAAGCTAGATTTGTTGAAAAAAAAATCTTTTTGATGATTTGATTTTAATTAATTTTGTTCAACCTTATAATTTTAACGTAAGCTGAGCTAAAAATTTGTTTTTGGCCAAATTGCATTTTATTGATAAGAGATCAATTATAAGGTACAATGGCCCAATTTTTGTAGGTGATTCCAACTTAGCATCTTAATATACAATCCTATTATAATACTAATCATGCATCTGAGATATTAAGTATTTCAGACATTCATTCTCTTTTGGTTGGGGTTGTTTGTACGAGTATGTATTAGCCATCAAAATTTTTTGTTAGCTATTAACCCATTTATTTTTAATATACTATGTAGTTGCATGCCCTTGTGGAGTATGACACTGTTGAGGCTGCAGAGAAAGCTGTGAGTACCAATTGTATAGAATAACTTGTAGAATTTGATTTATGATGCATGATTAAATAAAGCTGTCATGTCTATGGTAACTGGGTCAGGTGGCTACATTAAATAACGAACAGGATTGGAGAAATGGTTTGCGGGTCAAGATGCTTAAGCAAGTGGTGAGGATTGTGTTCCGGCTTCTACTCTTTTTTTTTTCAGATCAGTGATGGATGTTGATACTAATTTTCTGGCATTAGGGAAAATATGGACAGAGAAAACCCTGGAGGGATGTTGATACAGAAAAGCATGCTGAAAGGCATACTGAAAAGCATGCTGAAAGGCATAATATTGAAAAGCATAACAATGGACGAGCATCTAATCAAACGGGAGATGAGGAGAACCATCATTCAAATGAGCACTATGATGATACACCAGATGAAGAGGTAACTGTTGCTCCCTTTTTTTGTCACGTAATTTATATCATCTATGGAAGCCTTCATGACATAATTGTATTAGCTAAATAACTCCTGTATTTGTTTGTTTTGGGAGAGCATATGTTCAATTGAGTGATCAATCGTGCAGAAATATTTGTTGCATCACTTGCAGCTTTTGGACATTTAGCCATTTGACTGGATTTTGATTAAAACTATTTTGGCACGCTCCTTTCAAAAAATGCATGCATAATCATCTGTTCTATTAAACAAAATATAGTTTTTTGAAGGTGGCATTATGTAATTGGTCATCCAAGGAGGTTGTGGTTTGGTTTTTGATAGTCTGCATCTATTGCGTTTCAGGATGGAGAGCATTTATCCAAGGAGAAAAACGGGCATCGAGGTCGTAATAGAGGTCGACAGAGGAGGAACAGATATCGTGCCTCTAACGGGCTTGGTATTTTGATAAACTACTTTGCATTCCATCCTTTTTCTCTTGTATTAGTTTTTGAAGGTCAATGTAACTTTGTTTTGTTTTTCTCCAGGCCATGGATCTACATTCTGTGCGCATGCCATTGAGCCTTCTAAGCCACCTCCTGGCCCTAAAATGCCAGATGGAACCAGAGGATTTACAATGGGAAGAGGCAGGCCTCCTGTACCCAATCCAAATTAGAATCACCATGCAATATAAGTCAGACTACGAATGCTGTAGTAATGATGTATGACTAAAGATTGGTGGGGTATGGCATGATGTATCTGTAGGGGATGTATGGATGGAAGTTGTGTGGTGAATGTGGTTAGTGATATTTTTATAGTTATACTATTTAGCTGTGTGGAAGAAGAAGAAAGAGGGTTTTTTCTACTGCTCACTGTGCTGTGTTGCTGCTGTTTTGCATATGAGCTCTCAAACAATGTGTGTTGCTGTTGTTTTGCATATGAGCTCTCAAACAATGCAGCAGTTCACGATGCTTGTTTTGTGTATTTGCTTGTTGAATTTGTGTAAAAAGAGCAAAAGAAGTCAAATCGTTATCTGATGGTTTTTCCCCCTAATTGTAAACAATACTATCTGCATACATTCAGTAAATTTTTTTTTTTGGCACAAGAAAAGAATATTAGTCAGAATTATTAAGCAGTTGTGGAGTTTAATGCCTGCTGTCAAGGCTGAAGGAAGATTTTTTTACCCTCAATTACATGTTATTGTGTGTTTGGAAAAGTGTTTTTTTTAAGGAATTCTTTTGGGAAAAACGAAGGTAAAAATAATTGCTCTTTGCATATAATAAATGTATTTTGAAAAAAACAGTTCAAAAATTTCTAATTTTTAAGTGACAAAAATTCATTTTTTTTACCTCAAACAAACAGCCTTAATTAACCATATGATAGAAAAGCGTATTTATGTTCTCTCTATAGTAAGTAGGATTACAAGTAGTTCGGCCTCTGTTGTTTTGGGCTGGGCACGTTCCAAAAGGTTGCGTAACCAAGGGGGCAAAAAACAAAAAAAGAAAGAAAACGGACTTGAAAAATTGCGGGCAAACCAAAGTACAATTGGTGAGGCAGTTAAATGATAGTTAATGCAGATACTTTACTAACAACCGTCTCCGTTTTGTTTGTCTTCCCTCTTCGCCCACAGTGAGCAGAGCAGTTAGGCAGATAGAAAAGGATTATTTAATAAAATAAATACTAGTGCTAGTTTATTGATTTTGATGGCCTCCTCCTTCTCTGATATTATCCGTAGTATCTCTTCATTTTGTGTGGCTGCTGTTGCTTTTGTTTGGTAATTGGCATCATTAGCCATGCGATCTTTATATTGCCACCATCATTTCTCTCGTTTCGGCCCCTTTTCACTTCGAAAGCGCTTCTCTCTTTCTACTCCCTATTCATTTCACCGTTCTAAGGTACCCACCTACTCTCTATTTAATCTTATTATCTTCTTCCTTTTTATTTAATTTTATTTTATTCTATTTATTTATTTTTTTGTTCTCTTTATTAGACGTGATTTTGAGTAACATATCAATTTAGTCAATATCCAATAGTTTAACCATCCAATATTTGATTCTGATCAAATAATGTTTCATTTTCACCCTGATATTAATTGCTATTTTTTTAAATTTTTTTTGCTTTTCTAGTTATTGTTTTATGCACTATTTTTCATCATTATTAGCTTTGCTTGCAGTTAAAATATGTATCCAATGCTAGAAGACGCGGCTGCAGATTGCAGCATAGGATTGTTCAAATTAGGGCTTTTGACGAGGTAATTTCGTGTTCTCTCAACCATAAAATGTTAAAATTCTGTGAATCAATGTCTTTTCCTTTAAATGTGTAATCAGAATCTGTATCAATTTGTCTATAGGTCCTTTTGAGATGGACTCTATTGTACTGGTTCACACTTCATTTCACACTATTATTCTCAGGGTATTTTTCCTCTTTTTTTTAGGATTCGTTTGGTGTATCCTCACTTGATGATTGGGCTGATAGTGATGCTGCTGCTACTGCTACTACTTACTTGATATCCTCGAGTGAGGGAGAAGATAGTGATGGTGATTATACGTTACATCCAGTGAGTGATATTGATTTGACTGCTGATGTTTCAAATAATGATTCTCTCACGGTCACTGCTCACAGGCTTGCTATCATTGCTAAGGAGCGCAGAAAACATAGGTAAAGTGAAGTATATCTTGGATCCTTGCAATTCTGTTTCATTACTTGTACAGTGCTTTGTTTTACATCCTGATTTGATAAGATGGTTGTATGAACACCACCTTGCATGTCGGTTTTTGCATTTCAATAAATACTTTACCTGTTTTTGAGTCTTCACTCAATAAATACCAATAATATGTATTCCAAGGGGTTCTGTACTTTAAGTCTCTTTGAGTTGTGCTTTGCCTGAACATTCACTCTGATGATTGGGTTTTCAGTTGGGACTAACTCTAGAATGTTTTAAATCCTTATCCATCATGTTATGTAAATGCTTTAAAAAGATTATAGTTGCATCTGGAGAAAAGCTTGTGCAATCTCCATTGTAATTATAGCTTATCCTTCTACCCATGTGTTTAGTTTGTTTCAACTACCTTACTAGTTAAGAGGTACTATTGCGTTGGGAGCTTCATTGTGGTGAGGATGACATAAATACTGCTAGATATTGATAACATTGCACCTAACTACTACTGGAATATTTACATTTGTTGATGTAGGATAATACACTTTAAGAAAGTGACCGCGTTTTTTCTTATGCTGCTATTTGACTACTTTCTGTGCTTTGATGGGTGCTTTTAATATTTTTCTAGGTTCTGATTTTTCTGTCACCTCATTGTGTGATTGTCTTTCATACTGTTTTGCAGGATGAGGCTTGGAGTTTTTAATAATATGGGACTAATTGGCTTCCTGATGTTACTGCTTTTTTTTGTTGATTGGTGTGCTTGGAAGATTGTCAGATTACCTCTTGCTCCTTTTCACCTTTCTCGTCCCTTTTTCACATCATTAGCTTTAGCATCCATTGCCGGTTATATTAGTGTCCCTTTTCTCAATGCCTTGAGGATTCATGCAATTATAAGAAAAGAAGGGCGGCCAGTTAGGCACTCCAAGAAAAGGGCAACCCCTACAATGGGTGGTTTGTTTTTCATACCAATTGGAGTAGGAGTTGCCAAATTTTTAGCTGGTTTTTCTTCTGTTGAAGTTTCTGGAGCTGCAGTGGCAACACTAGCATTTGCCGCTATTGGTCTACTAGATGACATTTTAAGTCTCGTGAAGAATCACCATGAAGGTCTTCCTGCATGGATAAAATTGTTTTTGGAGGTTGGATTATTTGAATTGCTTACTTGTATATGCCTTGAACCTTCAATATTTGGCTGTTGACAATCTTACTAATGATCTATTTGTATTTTTCAGACAGCCGTTGGGACATTCTTTGCACTTTGGTTGGATGCCACAAATATATCATCACCTTACAGCATGTATACATTCTTGAACTAATATGATCAACATTTATTTGATGGTAATTCACATATCTATTCTTGTGATGAGAAGTACGCAACGGGATCTAACTTTATTTGGTTTATTTGCGATTAATCAACATTCTACTTTGGTGTTTGGTAATGTCATTTGTTTACAGTAAACAATGTGCACCTGCTTCAATTCTATAGTGCTAAGAGCCTTAGCATTCTAGGTGTCCTATGTCATCAGGTCCTCCCAACACTAACAACATGTTCACAGTAGTGTTCAAAAGATTTCTTTGGAGGAAAAATATATTTGTTTTTCTGTTGGTGGTGAAGGATTTAGGAACTTGTCATGTCCTAATTTGTTTGTCACTTAGAGGCGAAATTTGTGCGCAACAATATGTTTGCTTTTATTGAGCCTGGAGGGAACTGATATAGTGTTTCTTGGGCTTTGAGAGTGATCTCCTTTTTTCACCTATTCTGATGTCTGAGCTTATGACAATATACCATAAATTGGTAGGGGAAAAGATTAGCTTCAAGTAGTTTTATGAAGTCAGATTGGTGTAATTTCAATTCTTATCAATAAGTGCAATCAGAATTGTGGGTTTAATGAAATAAACTGCAAATAGCAAAGAACAGATCTACTGGCATCATATGTTTTTGAATTTATACACCCACTAGAGGGAAGTGAAGAATAAATTTGGGCTTTCTTGACCTTGCAGTCGAATTGTGCATCATGTCAGATTGAGCATTTGATTTTTTTTTTTTCACGAGGTGATGCCTCGTTAATGCAGCTACAATCTTCTTTCGGAAAATTTTTTTCAAGCTGTTTCTTGGTATTTATATTTGAAATATATTCAAAGGTTTAAATTTTTGGCTGTGAAAATACACTTACCTGTTGCTTTTTTTTCACTGAATCTCTCTCTCTCTCTCCCCCTTTTTTTTTTTTCTTTTTTAATGCAGGAAAATGTTAGTTCCTCTGCCTTGGCCACTGGGCCTTATTTCCCTTGGAAGGTGTTACTTACTGTTGACTTCACTTGGTTTTGCCTCCATGGGAAGTGGAATTGACTTAACTGATGGTCTTGATGGGCTAGCTGGTGGGACTGCTGCATTGGCTTTTATAGGAATGTCAATTGCAGTTCTACCAATATGTTCAGGTAGAATGGACTTGTTCGGGGGCTTGTTTGATAGTTTATTTTGAATTGCAGAACTCAGCCAGTGGGGCTTTCATTTTACATTGTCAACATGAATAGTAAACTGTAGCTATAAAAAAGTTACTGTAAATATCTTTTGCCCCAGCAATCAGTAATACTGTTGATCACCGATACTTTGTATTATTATCTTGTTAGCTAGCTTTAAATGGGTAAGAGTGCATCAAGTTGGGGACTTGGCAATGCACTTGATATATGCACTAATGCGGCATAGGTTATCTGTTTAAACTCTGATCTTTAAGCATTTAGCGAAGCATTCAGTATTACTTCATATCTCACACTTGCAAATAGCAGGAGTTTGACTTGCAAAATCAATCAGCATTTTGGTCAAATCTTTTGAATGGAATTTGCTGCACATTACACCTTTGCCGTTGAAGCTCTTACAAGATGTAGATAATTTTTTTTTTTTATACTGGCAACTTAATATACTTATGAAATCTAATATTGCATGTTACTGCTCGCTGGTTCATTAATTTGATGCACAATGTTTGATTGGGATTTGATCTTGTGAATATTTTATGTAACTATTATTGAATTGTGAGATCTAAAATTCCTTTATACTGATTCCTTTTTACCCATCCCAAACAGAACTTGCAATATTTGGATCATCTATGGCAGGAGCTTGTGTTGGTTTTCTGTTGCACAATCGATACAAGGCATCTGTATTTATGGGAGATACAGGATCCTTGGCATTAGGTGGAGCATTAGCTTCAATGGCTGCTTGTACTGGAATGTTCTTTCCATTATTTATTTCATCTGGAATCTTTGTTTTGGAAGCAGCATCAGTTATTATGCAGGTACAGTATTATTGCATTTTTTTTTCCTTTTCCAATTAGAAGTTTTCTTTTGTCATTTGGAAAACTTAATTGGCTGTTTCAGCTGTTTTCTCAACATGACAACATCTCTCTCTCTCTCTCCCCAATCGATGCTGGTCCATCCTTTTTGGTTAAGAAACTTGCTCCCTTGTCATTGTCTGTGCTTATTCTACTGCTTGTTCATGATTTACACTGATGCATTCCATGTCTTGGCACAGTTAGCAAATCTGACTCGTGATTATGTGAACATCTTGTCTTGTTCTCCTACAGTATATTATTTTTCTTATTGGTCTATGTTGACCTCATTGTGGATGTTGTCCCTAGCGTCTTATAATGGTTGTGAGATATGGTAGTGGTTGACAATGGACCTGATGGAATGGTAAGAGGCAAATACAATTTACAAACATGACCCGGCATAAATTTGGGATTGTTTTACCCCTCATATTTGTTTGAAAATTGGATCGTTCATTTATTATTCTGCCCATTATTTCATGTTACTCTTTTCAGAAGTGTGACTCGAACATGTCAATGTATTGCATGATCGCTCGTAACCCTTATTTTCTCATCGTTCTGCTATGCAAAATTTCGAACATGTCGATATCTGTTCATGTGTTGATGCATGCCACACGCTAATCAATCCAGATTTATATCTAACAAACATTGTTTTTCTTGAACCATGATTTAGCAAACAGGTTCTTTTCTTTTCTCTGCTTTAATCACAGTGCCTCTCCAAAGTCTTCTGAGAGATTAATATGATGTTTTTACCCTGCAGTTTATATGCTGGACATGAGCATAAGGGCCTCAAACTGGTTGTTTGTTTTAATTTGTATATGCATACTCCTGTCTCAATCTAGCCCTTGAGTTTTGTGTTGCATGTTTCATCCTTGCTGAAATTTCCAGGTCTGAGCATTTATTGTTTTTCAGGTAGCATATTTCAAGGCAACCAGACGCTTGAGGGGAGTTGGCCAACGTTTGTTTCGGATGGCACCTTTTCATCTTCACCTTGAATTATGTGGTTTCAAGGAACCAACTATCGTTGCTGGTGCATATGCTGCATCTTGCCTGTTGGCTTTAGTTGCTGGGTATGTTGGTCTAATATCAGCTTAGCTTCTGGAAGCGATTTTGCTGATTCCTAATTTAATTTAATTTTACTGTAGGTTGAATCACTAGAATCTATTCTTTATATATCTTATTTTGATTAGAAGAAATGTAACATTTCTTTTGTACACAGTTGAGTTTAGCTAGGCGGCCAATTTTCTTATCCATCTTTTTGGAACTATTGTTCAGGAATTCCATTTGATCAACGAAAATTTTGCTAGTCTGAGTCCTGAGTAACTGCAATTGTGTGTGTGAGACTTTAGAATAGCTAAAGACAGGAGACGTATCAATAGCAAGTTGTAATTCGGGCTCGGGTTATTCAATTATTGATTATTTTCAGCAGGTGATGGCGTATGATTTTGTCTTTGAGTTCAGCTGGTTATATGAGTTAGCAAAGTGGATAATTTCTTCTATTAAACCCCTTTTCGAACCAACCAATGCTAATATGCTCAAGTTAATCTGATACTAATTCACAGAACTCATTCTAGCATTGAGTTTAAAAGAACAAAATATTTTAATACAAAATTAATGCCTTATGATATTCATAATTTTGAGTCATATTCAAATAGTTTTTTTTTGTTAGTTTTAAAATAAATAATAGTAATAAGTATTTTCTGAAAGCATAATCCATCTTAATGATTGCATATAAACTAGTAAAAGGAAATCCTAAATATAAAAATGTAGCTAATACGAACCATATAGTACTATTTTTAACACCTTAATTTTTAATATTATCTAATAAATATCTTAAGCTTTTTTTTCCTTCACATTTAAGCATTTTTTAACATGTGTGGCTAAATTCATATATGCATGTGTATTGCATAATCAGCGTTTAAAGTCTTCAGTTAAATTCTGAATATATAAATAATGTTTTTTTTTTCTTATTTCAGTTGGAAAAGATAATTCAAACATAAAATTCTCATGTTAATAACAAATCTCTTTTTTGTCATTAGGCTAAACTTGGAGGGGGCAAAAATTCTTTCTTAAATTTTCACCTAAATTTTTAACATGTAATGTGGAATTATCACCTTTTGAATTATTGTTATTTTTTTACATTGCTAACTATCCTGTCATATTTGTCGTTGATCTTCTCAAAGTCACCAGACCTTGCAGATGCACTTGAGCAATTCTTCAATTACTAAGTGAATGTTTGGCACAGTTTATTTTAACTTATGCACATAATCCAATATATTTAAAAATTAATTTTTACAAAAAAAGTCAAAAAAATATATGTTATAATTTTTCTTTTACGTGTATATAATCCAAATTTTACAAAACAAACATCTCCCCTGTATGTGGGCTTCTTTCACACTACCCCTTGAGGAGATATTCAAAAACTAGGTACTCGACCAATATTTAATTCTGAGAGTGTTTACTCAACTGACTTTTTCCAGGTCAATCGGATGATTTTGTCTGGTTGAAAGTAGTTCAAACACCAAAGGAAAAAAAGTACGATCAATATTGGAAATGAACGGAGAAGTTGTTGAACAGTTGCAATCTCTAAGTGGGATTTTCAGTCATCTATCCCTTTTCTTTCCTTATCGAGTGAAGTTTTGAAAGAAAGGCTTGTTCCTTTCTAGTACAGAAAAATGGAATATCAGCTCTTCATTCGTTAATCTGACAGAGGAATTCTTCTTCCCATCCTGAAATGGACATTCCTTCTCAAGGTGCTTCTTTGTACGAGAAGGCAGTTTTCCCACTTTTACCTCTAAAGTTGGTTGGATAAACCAATATCAAATTCTTATTTAAATAAGTCACATCGCATTACAAGAAAAATGAAGAACCGGTCACCATCGATAAAGATTCTTCTTTCTAAATCACTTCAGGTCAGTGCATCATTTCTTTCCTCAGTAAGGCCTAGGGGATGCCTCCTACCTTCTTTCTGACCCCGTGCAGCAAGGTCCAAAACTGCACACGTTTGAGCACTTTGAATATCAGGGTGATTTTGGGAGGGAGGTTGGGTAACCGCCTGTGTTCACTTATTTTTTTCAAGAGGGTTCAAAGAAGAACCGGATTCATATATAGATGGTTGAGCTCGAGAAATATTCTCAAAATCAATGCGCCGAGCGCAAATAGGATCTCTTGTAAAGGTACGAGGAGCAAACCAACCCTTGTCTCTTCTTCGAAACGTCGATGTGAATTGAGATGGTATCGAATGGGACAGGGTTTAGAATTTTTAACCGACGCCATGAATGGTCGGTGTAAGTTTGATGATCGAACATTTTTTCGACTTGCATGAGAAAAGCGAATGTACGAGAGTTGCTTCCTATCCCGAAAGTGCTTAAGAAATAAGGGGCCTGTCCTTTCCTGACTCTGTCGAATGGTATGCTTGATGGAAGCTTCTATATGTATATATGAAAGTAGACTCCTAGCATTTCAAATTGAATAGAGTTGAGTGAAGTTTAAAGCCATTTTACTTATGTGGCAAAAAATTGATAATTCACATTCAATTTTCACTTTAAATTTATTATTTCTATCTTTCATTAATGGTTTTTTATACGTTTATTCTTATATATTTAATGTTTTTTATGTACACTTTTAGTTTAGTTTTATATATTTTTATGCTTTTGAACTTTTTTAATTTTATTTGCTTTTCTCATGATCATTGATTTTATTAAAACTTATTTGTGAATTGACTAATGTATTTATTAAAAGTATAATATTCTAAAAATATATATGCAATATTTATTTGATCTCTAATTTTATTATTTAACTAGCATTATGCCAGCGCGATGCGCGGATTGTAATTTTTTATATGCTTTAAATAATTTTGAATATTTTCTTATATGCATATGTTATTGGCGAATAAGTAAGTTGTTTCCTTTTTTTTTGATAAAGAATAATAATAATAATCTAAACCTGATTATTATTCTTTAATAATTCGAACCTAATTATATAAATGGTTAAGAAAACTAATTTTTTCATTTTTTTATATTATTGTGCTAAAAGCGTTATGTAAAATCTTAAATTTTAAATAAAATTTAGGCTTACGTTGAGTGTTTTTACTAAATGTAATTTTCATTATGGGCATTTAATATAAGCAGTTACTAAAACTTGAGCTCAATGGGGTTCTTAACTTCTTTTTTTGGTCTTGAAATTCACAATATGAGGATGCTTCGTCAAGTGTTTTAATTAGTTCAACAAAACTTGGATGCAGTTCACTAATCATTTACAAAACTCCACTATTATGTTGAATAACAATATCACGATGTTCATTGTTAGGATCAAAATCTCCTACTATTAGTGCAGCGACTTCAGACGCAAGTTATATTGACGCCCATTACGTTGTCTTTTACAAATCAATTTCAGCTTCAAATCTGGCACAATAGAAGTCTGTAGCATATCTTTTGCAAAACGGAAAGATTGGACTAAGACATTATTATCATTTAACATCGTAAGTAATCCTTCAATTATTTTCACATCAAGACTACTCAATTTCTTATTAGAGCTCATAGCTTCAACCCTATTGTGAATTTCATTATCTGTGTCATAAATGTAGAGCTGGAAAAATTTAGGCTTGCAATCAAGTTATGGCAACAATGACCCAATAAGATGATAGTTTTGCCCATGAAGTAGAAAGCAATATGGACCACGTCTAGTGTTGATGGCACTATCAACATGTCCTCTCATAGAAGTAAAGCTGAACATAGAATTGTAACCTCTAATACCTTCTCGAAACATTTTTGATACTTTCCTACCATGGTAGTCCATGAGCTTCTTAAGAAATTCAGGATCATGTTTTAGCAATGGTAGTTGGACTTTCCCATTCATGCAACACAAAGAAAATTTTGGGTTTGAGGTTTCTTTAGTCTTTTGATTCCTTTCTTCATACCAAAAGATTGCTCCACAAAAATCACATACGCAACATGGCTTTCCAAATGTCCAACCCTTATGCTCATGACCTATAAAGAAAATAATGAATATAATGTATTTCTATTAATTATAGAGAAATTAAAATTATATGCTCAATTAAATAAAAAAAATTTAGGATGACAATATTTTTCAAAAAAGAATAAAAATAATCTTATAACAAAAAATAAATTACCTTTCGTTTCATTTCTCAAATTAACACCATGACGTTTTTGCCTTTTAAAATCTAATGCAACTCATCGTCTCAGTTTTGCCTGTTTAGAGGCTAAAATTCTCGAAAGTTGTTCATCATCTAGGGAAAAAAACATAAACAATTATGCAAATTTAAAACATCAAACAAAATAATAATATAATTGTTTGATATGAAATTATATAATATTCAACTCATGTAGTCTTTTAGTCGAATTGTGAAATTTTTCCCTCTTCAAATCTAGTGCCATTCTCTGTTGGAGTCTAGCCTTTTTATAAAATAGGTTTTGAGAAGCTCTTTTATGATCTAAACACAAAAACGAAAAGAATAGAAGGAAAAACACATTTTTATATGTGGTATAGTAACTAAATAAATTGGAAAAAAAATTCGAGAGATTCACTTTATGGGAATTCACCATCTTCCATGTGATTGAGATTTCCAATTCTTAATGAAGATGATGATGGCTCAAATTTACGTTTCATATTTAAACAAATATTTCAAAGTCTTTCAAATGGAGAAGAAACTTGCAAAGGGAAAACAATGAAGTAAACCAAAAGAACAAATCTTCACAAACTATCAATTTATAGGAATGAAATTATCAATAGGTTCATTAATGCCTTGGAATATCAAAAGACAATTAACAAAAAAAAATGTAAGAAATATGAAAGGTCATAATATTTAAAGGATAATAATAAATTTTAAAAGGTTATGAATACCAATAGACAAAATTAATTAAATATTTACAACATTATTAACAAATAATAAATACGAAACCTTTC
>CANYLF011336149.1:0-11556 GCA_948193215.1 Bocquillonia castaneifolia | reverse complement strand
TGAACTTGGAAGGCTTTTATACGCTTAGATCCGCACCTGTGACATTCCAAATCGCACCCGCAATTTGAGAAACATAGAGCCCCTTTTTCTGAAGCCTTGAGGTCACCCCGTAGTTTGATCAAAAGAAGCAGCTATACAAGCCTAGCAAGCCACCACTCATGCAAGCAACAAGCAAGCAAGCCAAACTCTCAAAGCATGGAGGATATCAACATTGCAGGTTGTTCACACAAGCAAGCCGCTCTCACCGCATCTTCTGCTCCACGAGATATCACGCTCGCGGATAGATAAATCACACCCGTGACTTAATCAAACAGAGAGCAGGTCTCAAAAGTCATCCTCTGCTCAAATGAGCTCACGCCCGCGGTTTGAGATGTCACACCCGTGGCATTCAAGGAAGCCTCTAAGAAAACTAGCCGTTGAAAGCTCGCGCCCGCGCCCGCAAACTGACTGTTTTCAGTGCTTTTGGTGAAAAAGTTTCTAGCCGTTTGACACACTTTTGGGGTTGTCTCTAATAGCTAGTTTTGGGTATTTTGGCTATAAATACTCATCATAAATGTTCTTCATGCAAGACCATTAATTCTTTGATAGCTAAACTCTTGTAACCTTTTTTCTCAATCTTTTGTAATTGGTTATTTGGTTATGGGTAGCTAGAACTCTAGAGCATTTGTTGCTTGGGTTGAGTGAATTAGTTATCCATTGTACTAGTGTGTCAATTCTTTGTGAGTTGGGGAAATACTAGGGTTAGGTTTGGAGAGAACCTTAGAATTCTCTTTGTAAAGGTTGAAGATAGCCTATTGAAATCTTCATTGTAAAAGGTTTGGTGTTAGCCTCTTGGAAATACTAGGGTTTGTGAGTTAGCCTTAGGTAAAACTCATTGTAAAAGTTAGAGATAGCCTTGTAAATCTCCTTGTTATCCTTGGTGGATAGTGGAACCCCAAATTGTGTATTTGGGAGAGTGGATGTAGGACAAGTTGGGTCCGAACCACTATAAACCTTTTGGGTTCTTCTTTTCTTCTCTAATCCATTCTTAAAGTTTTTTTAATCTCTAATTCCGCACCAATTCACCCTCCTCTTGATTTTTACACCATGTTCACATGGTTTCCTCCACCTATAAATATGGTATTTCCCTTTCATTGTATCCCATCCCAAAAAATTCTAAATTCTCTTTTCTCCCATTAGAAAGTCTTTGTTATTTACAAGGTTTTATTGTTTCTCTCTTTTGTTATCTTTTCATTTATTAATAAAAGTAAACACTAATAATGGTGTCCAAGGATGTAGGCAAAATTGACAGTACTTTGTTAAATTTTAGTATTCTTGATTGAAGTTTTGTTTACTGTTTCTGGTATATAAACTTTACCAGATATTACTTTATTATTCATCTAATTATTAATTTAAAGCATTTTGCTTCTAAAATCGATTTCGCTGCACAGCAAGCAAGTCCCATGTGTCTTGTCCGTTGGGTTTGCTGCATAGAGTGATAGTAATGCCAAGAAACTGGCCAGTGGCAGTGCTTTCAAATCAAATCCTAGTATTACACTTAACAACAAATAAATTCAGAAATGTGGGTTCCTGTCTTTTATTATTATTATTGGAAAATTATCTTATCGTTTTTTAATTATATCAAGCTAGGAATATACTTTTTATGAACTAAACAAAAAAAATATCAGTTTTATATAGAATAATTATTTTATTTTTTTAATAAATTACTCATTAGAAATAGATATTCTATTACATTCCACAAATCAAATGAACCATTAATTATTTGGTGTAGCATAGAATTATGATGAACAATTGTATTAATTTTGTACTTTCAATAATAAATAATAATCGTGTAAAAACATTATTAATGGTTTTGTAAGTTTTTGATTCGCTTTGTTTGGATGGGGTTGGGAGGTGTTAGAAAGGGTTTATAAAAGTAAAGGGATTTTAAACTATATTTGGGAAGGAAGTAAAATAATGGAGGGTTAAAAACCCCATATTTTTCAACTTACCAAATTGATAGGTTGAGAGAGTTCGTTTATTTATTAAAAACTATTTTTATTAAAATACTCTCTCCGTTCCAAAATATCCGTCTTTTAATTTTTGTACACATATATTAAGGATAATTATTAAATCATCTAGATTTTAGGCAAATATATCCTTATTGACTAAGCTATCTTTTACCACACTCTTCATTAATTACTTATAATAGTTGTAATTTATCATGCTAATAAGGGTAAACTTGAAAAAAGTATCATTAATGTTTCATTGATTTTTGTAAGCGATAGATAATTTGGGACAAAAAAAACACTCTAAAAGGACAGTTATTGTGGAACGGAGGGAGTATCTATTTTATCCTAACATGTAATGAAATGATATATTTCTTAAAAGGGTATTTCTATAAGATTCATGTAATAACCCATCCTTTATTTTTCATTTTTCCCAAATAATACAAGGATTTATTATAACCATTACCTTAATTTACTTTCTTTGACTTTACTTTAAAAATATATCCTTTACTTTACTACAATTTTTTCAAACAAAGCAAAGTCGATGTCCAGCTCAAAATAATAATAATAATAATAATAATAATAATAATAACCACTCTGCCTAGATTATTATTAAAATAAAGAATAGAAAACATGCGGAAACATATTGATAAATTAAATTAATTTGATATAATCATTAGAAAAGTTGTGAAAAAAAGTACTTGGTATTATGAGTTCTTATTTTAATTTTAAAATGGGATAATGTTCAATTATAGTCCCAATTTATTGACCTATCTTAAATATAGCCTCACTTTTAAAGTGTCTCAGTTTGAACTATGAACTTTTCGAGTTGTGTTAAATCCAGCCAATCTCTCTCAAAACGGCACTATTTCAGGGTTAAAAGCTGTGCCATTTTGAGGGGAATTGGTTTGATTTGACATAACTTAAAAAATTCAGGATTCAAACTAAGACACTTTAAATGTGAGACTATATTTGAGATAGCTCGATAAGTTGGGATTTTAATTGAACATTAGCCATTTTAAAATTGAGTTGAAGTAGATAAACAAAATCAAATTACATTCTTTTCAAGTTTAATTTTTTAATTTTATTTTTCAAGAAAACAAATAAACATAAAAATAAATTTGGTGTTAAATTAAACACGTGTAAATCAAAGTCATTAATTATCAAAATTGTCAAATTAAGACATATTTAAATAGTATACTTTTCCACTTTTTTTGAACTGGTATACTTTTCCACTTGAGTTTGGTTTTAGTCAAAACAAACAAAACGACGTAGGAAATGAATACCCAAATCGAAGACTTTTTTTTTTACTTTATGCTTCAAAAACAATAGCAATTGGTTCATCTTTGCATTAGATCCGATGGGTATCTTTAAAAACCAATTATTATTCGTTTAAGAGCAAAAAGATGGTGTCTTGTTACTTTTAAGATAAGAGTTTAAGGCTTTGTTTGTTTAATACTGAATGAAGAAAAATAGTATTTTTGTTATAATGTTTGGATTGTTAATAAGAGAAATATAATTTTTATCCTGTGTCAATTATCAATTATACCCTTATAAATAATTATAATTTTTAGAAAAAAAAAATATTTTAATAATTTTAATATTATTTTCTTTACTTTTTCTCTAATTTAAAAAAAAATCACATTTTCCTCTATTTTCATACTTCTTATTTTATTTTTCTTAATTTCTTTTCATTTCTCTGGAAGCAAACAAAAGAAATAAATTCTATTTCCTTTCCTCTCTTTTACTTTCTCTCTATTTCCCTCAAAACAAACAAAGCCCAGTAAGCAAACAAATGCAAGAGAAATGGCAGGTTGTGCAGTGCAAGGAGGTTGTCCCAGTGATTACATTGCTATTTCCATAGCTATCCTCTCAATTATTTTGTGGGTTTTCTTTTGCAAGTTTTAATCTTTTCTTCTTTTTGTTGATTTTGCTTAATAGCGTCTCTCGCTGTGTGTGCTTGCGCATGTACGTTGATTGTTTGTGGTTCTCTTTCTGATGCAAAGCTATGATTTTTTTTCCCTTATGTCGATCTGGCTTGTGCTTTAGTATGTATAATTATAAATCTTTTGTGGGGGTTACCTGAATTTACTTATTTGTGTTGCTAAGATTGTTGTGATTCTAGCCTTTTGGTTTGGTTTGACATGATTCTGTTTTTCTGATTGTTACCTTTTTGTTGATATGCCTTGTTTAAGGAATTTCAGATTTTGCTATTGTGTCCCTTTAGCTTTCATATATCTTGTCAAGCTGTACACCTTTTTTTTTTTTTTTTTTATGTTGGCAGTTGTAATTTCTTTGAATTTTGCACTTATTTTCTATTTGGGAGTTAACCTTGTATCGATTGTGAACGTTTGTTAGCTATCCAGATTTTTGTTGCAGCCTATCATAATTTTTGTGTTACTTGTTATTCTATGCTCACCGCATAATCTGGCTGAACATTTTGATGTCATTGTAAAGGAAAGACACAACTTAAGCTTTCTTCATCGATGTTGTTTTTGTGGTATTGTAGGCTGAGGTATCACTACAAGTATACCCTCCAAATAATTCCAAGTGATAACATGTCCTTGAAACTAACAAAAGAGAGAGAAGCAGCTTGGTCATTTGTGGAAGAAACTTACTAGAGAGAGTCCCTAGTTTTATCATCAAATTGATCCTCACCTTGGTTGAGCCAGAGAGAACATAGCGCTTGAGTATCCAAGATAGGATAGGTTAGGTAGCAACTTAAGTAATCCTTAAACAGGTTGATATTAGCTTTTCCCCAGAGGTCAACTTGTTTACTAACAACTTTGAAACTGTTCATGTAATGACTAATGACGGTGGCAAGTCTAGGAGTAGCAAAAGACTACTTAAAGTCACGGAGACGAATGTTTTATTTCGAACATAGCATGTTAAAAATTCTTCAACTTATATTATTGTTATTGTGCAGATAATTGAGAGCAAAATTTTATTCAGATAAAGATAATTTGTCCCTTTTTTATTAAGTGTTTCCTTCTTTATCAGGCTTCTTTCCCGGTCAATTTTTCCTTTTCTGGTGCACAAGGTTCCTCGTATCAATGGCAGTGGATTCTGGATTCCAGTGATTCAAGTTTTTAGTAGCTTGGGCCTTTTGTTATCAATAGTGGTAACTCTGGATATACGAGTTCATATAGTTATTCTTTAGCAACTTCATCCACCAAAAGTGCATTGTATGCATTTTACTATATATTAAACCTCATTTTCTTATCTTTTGCGCAGATGTCTGTCAATATTCTGAATTTCAAGAGGAGGCATTGGTGGCAATCATGCTATGTTTGGGCAGGTTATCCACTGCTCTAACTCAACTATTTGGACCTCTTCAGTTATGTTTTGAGTTGGTTGCTAGCATTTGATTTCATGAAGGCATATTTCATAATAAATGTTTATGTTACTTTCTTCTCAGTCTGGTTTGAAGGTCCACTTGGTTTTGGTTTGCTGCTGAGTTGTCGCATAACACAGGCTTTCCAACTGTATTTCATCTTTGTCAAGTGAGTAGAAATTGTTTTTATCAGGAGATTAGAATTGAAGAATTGAGTTCAGTGAAATTTGCCATTGGTTACTGATTTTAGTACTTTTTTTGGATCCAAGTATAAGTGGAGGTCACCATCTTAATGGCAGAATTCTGCTGCTTACAGATGGGGAGATTATGTCAGTTACAGATTTTAACAAAAGCAACTAACACGTTCAGTTTTTAGCTTATATTCACTGTTGGATTTATCAATGACCTTCAAATTCAGCCCTAATTATTTGATATTGATATTACAGGAGGCAACTACCACCAATTAGATCTTATATTTTTCTTCCTATAGTTCTCTTGCCATGGTTTACCGGGGCTGCATGTAAGAATCTTACATACACGAATCATTTTCTCATTCAGAATTTCATTTTCTCAATTTCAACTTACTGCAACAAACTTAAGCTTTTCTCCTCAATACCAGCATTTGTTTTGTGCATGCCAACCTCTTCTGTTATGCTCACTTATAGCTGAAGAATTAACATAATGTTTTGTAGTTATCCATGTCAAGAAGCCATTGAATCCCCGGTGCCACATGGGGACTCATTGGATCGTTCCTGTTGTGTGCCTTCATACATCCTTTGTTGCTGCTTTGGTTGGATTTACCGCTGCAATTCGGCATATAGAGTTTAGGTTTGATGAACTCAAAGATCTGTGGAAGGGGATTGTTGTTTCATCATCATCTATTGGTACAAATTTTTCTTGATTCCATATGCCCTGTAACTGTTTTTCCTGTTCACTACAGACTTGGTAAACGAGTCATCAAGAGTGGTCTGATCAACCATCCAATTGGTAGACTGAAAAATCCATGAGTTCACAGCATCATTTTCAAATTAGGCTTAATATCCATTGTTTTAGAAGTTGACCAAGGAATCAATTTTGTTTCCAGTTGTTGGCTTGTTTCAGTTCCGCCACTTTGATGAAGGAGAGTTTTATGTTTTATGTGAACATAGTTAAAAATGATCATGGCCATTAGAATTTCCTAACTTTATCCTTGTGAACTGATTTATGGTGTACTTTTAACTCAAATGTCACTTGTTAATCCATACTCTATCTTATTCCAGCACTGTGGGTTGTTTCCTATATTTTGAATGAAGTTCACGATGATGTCTCATGGCTTCAAGTCCTATCCAGATTTTTGCTTTTAGTTACAGTATGTTTTATTGACTTGCTCTTTTTCTATCTTTATGCATCCACTGGCACCAGAGTTACTTAAAGCCGGTCTTCAGCTTATTTATGGTGCTAACGTTTCTCAGGTATAATTCACAGGCAAGTATTCTTGTACTGGCTTTCTTCTCTATATCCAGTTCACAACCTTTGCTTTCACAAATCAGCTTGAGAAAAAGGGATCCTCTAGAATTTGCAACGATGGGTCAGGCTCTGGGTATACCTGATAGTGGACTACTAATGCAAAGAGACTCGGTGCTAGTAATAGATCCTAATGAACCATTGGACAAGCACCTTCAGGACAAAAGATTCCGCCAGTCTTTTATGGCATTTGCTGACAGGTGTCACTCTCCTCGCTAGTAAAGTTGATTGAATTTTATAGTCATCTAAGCTAAGAGATTCTGGAATTTCTAAAGCATCACGGTGGTTTTCCTTGAACATAAACTAGGTCTTGTATGCTTGACAATTTTTTTTTTGTGTTGCAACAATTTGAAAAACTAGTGAACTTTGAAAATAATTCAAAAAATATGCGACAGAGAAGTTGATCTTTTAAGATTAAAGTCTGATATGCATGTTTCTGTATGTAGCTGCTTGGCTGGGGAGAGTGTTCATTTCTATAATGAAGTGCATGAACGTGGCAAAATTCCTCTAGATGACACTGTAAGAAGGATCTACATGACACGGCATATTATTGAGAAATATATAGTTGCAGGTTTGTGATGTTTATCTCTGTCAGCTTTCCCACGTATATTTGCATTATGTTCAGCCAAAATTCTCTCACTAATTTCTCCTCTCTTGGGGTATACTTGTTAACTGACTGATCTGATCCTTACTCCTTTATAAAGCGTATCTGTGGCATAGTTAAAGTAGAGGTATAGGTCGGTACTTTGAAATAAGGAAGTCAAAAGATGAACAGTCAAGTTTTAGATTGTTTTAGGTAAAGACATTTTGATTCGTCCTTGTGCATGTATACTGGAACCTTTACATCTCGCTTATGCATCAATCCATACTTTGAGTGCACATCGATCTTGAAGACAAGTCTATGAACCTTGGAATGGTCGAATTATGGTGGAACATGGTAAGAGTTCCACCTCACAGTGCTGGATCATCTGGCATCGATCTAAATCTGTTGGGGTTGTTTCTCATGTACTATGATGCAATTAAGAAAAATGGAAAAAGAGGGATCTGAGGTTAAGGAATGATGATTATACTTTTTGGCTACACAGGAGAACAAAAATAATCTGGGGCTAGTGGTTTGGGTTCACTAAGCATTAGCATAATTAGTATGTTAAGAGATAGGAATAAGGATGGGACTGTTGAGTTCTTGTTTCCCTTTCCACAATATCCTTCTCCTGTAATCTTTGGTTGTGAGCCTTGACCACGCATTAGAAGTTTTTTTTTTTTGTCTGGTTTGTCCTTGAAATGAATTCTAATAAATGAAAGTGAAGAAGCCAAGGGGAGGGAGAGTAGTTTTCACTGAAGAATGAGCAAAGTGGTAACTGGGGGAGAATGATCTGACTTAAGATTTTGCACCTTATGCTAAAAAAATTTGATTGTTTCAGCTGAACAAAAAATTTTCTTGATTTGAGAAATTTTGGAATTTTATTCTCACATTCTCACGTAACTTCCATCCTCGTTTTATGTCCTTGCACTTTTCTGATGCTTCTAATGATTTTTACATTAATACAGGTGCAGAAATGGAGGTAAACATATCTCATCGAACCCAACAAGAAATATTGAACACAACCAATCTAGCTGACCCTGAACTATTTAGTAAGGCAGTAAATGAGTTGCTGCAGCTGATGAAAATGGTAGGTTTCTCTATTGGGTCCTTGCAACTGCTCTTAAATTGCTTTTAGCTTATTTAGAAAAGTGAGTGTATTTTTATTGTAGTTATGTTATTGCATCTCTGAAATAAAAACTTTTTTTTTTTTTTGTTTCACATGAAGAATTTGGCAAAAGACTACTGGTCATCCATGTTTTTTATCAAATTCAAAGAAGAAGCCAGTATGAGATCCCATGGCCATGACCTGGAACAGATGGCAGGTTGGAACTTCTCGCCTAGATTGAGTTCTGTGCATGGTGCTGATGATCCATTTCATCAAAAGCCTCCTGTAAAGGGCTCCGGTTTGGATAATCATGATACGGATGCAACAAGCCAAGAATTGTGAATATTGTGATATTTACTGCAAATTTGACTTGGAGGCCGGGCGAGACACATCAGGATACAATGGTGTATAATCAATGAACCGTGGACATAAAGATTTGGCAGGAGATAATACATGTAGAAGAACAGAGGAAAGAAGAAAGGTGGTGTGTAAGAGGAAGGAGGTGAACTGCCAAGTTAAGGTGGCGAATTAATGCATATACTGCGTTTGTGCAAACACCATCATGGTAGAGTCATTTAATCAATGTAACTATTTTTATTGTTCAAAATATGTATAGCCAAGCCATACATTATTGCTATATATTGCCAATTTCTTTACAATCTCCTACATTAAGTGAGGCGATTGATTCACTTTGGTTAGTGGCATTTTGGAAGTAACCCATTAGGATTAGTTCCGCTTTTTCCTAACTATACTTCCATGTTTAAACATGGTAAATTAAAAGTGTCATCTTTTTTTTTTTACTAGAAACATAATTAGCTAGTTGTTACTCTTAATTGTTCGAAGAGAGGACACCATACAAGTGAGACTCATCTCTTTAACGAGTCTCATACTATTGGTAAGTTCCACACATATCAGTATTTGTACGTGATGGGAATTTTGAGTAGATTTGTCCATAGTTTGGAGCCAAACCGACAATTTTAGTTCCTTCAAAAGATGAATCAGCCAGCTTGATTTTGGTTCTCATTTAAAAAATTAAAAGTATTGAACATACAATTCAGAACTAAATTGTTGATTTTGAACCTTTGAGAAATAATTCTTGTTCCAATTTTTTAAACTGGCATCTAGCTTAGTTCTAATTTTGAGAAGGCTAAGGATAGAACTTCACATCTTCCATACCTTACTAATTTTTTTTTTCCTTGTCTGCCAACATGAAGATATTAGATAGGGTGACATGTGCCAGCCGGCCATGTCATTGCTTCAGTAAATTATTTACCTTACAACTATTATTATTATTATTATTATTATTATTATTATTGCTGCTGCTGGTACTTTGAACTGATTGCCTCTTTTGTATGATGGAAGGATAAGACTGGAATAAAAATATTTTCATTCATGATCATTCATTGATTGGCTAACCCGGTTGCCCTTTGGTCCATTCTCTACACATCTCTCTCACTTACCATTGAAAAAGCATAAATGGGTCGTTGGCATGAATGAATGCATATAATTAAATTGACCAGAATTCAGTAAATGTTGTTTGCTCTTTAGGTGCTTAACTGAATAAAGCTTCTCATTTGAGAAGCTGTATCTTTCTTCTTTATTTAGAACAAAATGTGGCACCAATTATTAAATTCAAGAGTGGTACATGGTACTAAATCAACCACTAAATTAATACAATTCATCAAATTAAAATTAAAATTAAGAGGTGGTACAAAAAATTTCAAAATAGGACTTGTGTAATCTGGCTCCAAACTGGAGTGTATCAAAATAGAAATGCAGTACTATTTTAAGACATTAAATTTAAAGTAGAAATAGTGTGAAATACTCCCACCCCTATGTTTTTACATATTCTATTAGTACTCTCTACATTTTTAATATTATACTATTACCCTCTTATGTTTTGAAATTATTATACTAAAAACTATTTTTATACACTTTTAGCTATTAATTTACAAATTAAAGGGTTAATTTGATAAAATAAAAGTATATTGTAGTTTTTAAACTTGAAATATTTTAAAATTCATCTAAAAGTTTTCATTTTTTATAGTTAAATAAAAAAATAACTCATATTTAAATAAACAAATTAATTAAAAGATTATCAAAAATATTTTATTTTCATATTTAAATGAGAATTTTTGAATGAGTTTGGAAATATTTATAGTTTATAGACCATAATATACTTTAATTTTGTCAAATTAACCCTTTAATTCAATAATTTATAGCTAAAAGTGTATAAAAGGACTTTTTGGTATGATAATTTCAAAACATAGGAGGTAATAGTATAATATTGAAAATGTAGGGGTACTAATAGAATATGCAAAAAATAGGAAGGTGAGATTATTTTACCCATAGAAGTATGTTGGTGAGAGGAAAAGAGAGAATGAAGAGTACCATATCAAAAAAAAAAAAAAAAAAACGAAGAGCAGGATAGAAAGCTAAGGTGGAATAGAGTACTTGTTGGAATAATAAATATGGTGGGCATGTTTTAGTTGGGAGATCTATGGTAATGGGATCATCCTAATAAAAAAAGGGGGGGCAATTATTGACTGCATTTCCTTTATAGTGCATGAGAATCTCACATGTTCATGCAATTTCCATGCTCTCTCATGCATAAATTCAAAGACATATACACATCTTTACATTCCATTAATTTGTCACCGATGGATTTGATGTAAAATAACATCTCTGCTTGACCTTAGCTATATGTAAACTAAATAATATTGCACTTGCACCAAACCACAAATGAAAGTATATATAGCCTATGAGAGGATCATATAAGCAGCAGCACACATTTGCAACTGATGAGAAAGTTGATGTATTTATATATTTATTGGGCCACGACCTCTGTAATATATTGATAATTTTAGGATGTAATGTCATATGATATCAAAGCCAAATTATGTGTGAAGAAAATAAATTTCACATTAATAAAAAGACAACTTTTTTTAATAGAAAAACCGTCTTTTCTTTTAGATGGAAAGAAGGGTTTAAATTTGGGATTCACATAGGTCTACTATTCTCTCCGGTTTTTTACTTGTCATTT